>JAOTRN010000046.1:22127767-22144342 GCA_028566695.1 Bagroides melapterus | reverse complement strand
AGAGAGAGAGAGAGAGAGAGAGAGAGAGAGAGAGGCACACAGCAGCTAAAATGAGGAACAGAATCTACAGACTGTGATTCTGTAGGAGTTTACTACACTCTACTGGAGTGTTAGTGTATAACAGTAAAATCAACTCGTTTCCACACACACTTAAGACACCGATCTCTACATGGACTCCATTATCACAGTCTGTTATCTGATTTTGTACACAAACATACACACTGGCTTTCTCAGAAATCATTACAAGGTATTTTTCAGATTTTGATTAGTGTTTAAGCATTAGAAATCTTTGACAAGCCTGATTAGAATCTTTCCTTCGTCTGATAAGTGAATAATGGTTTCCATCCCTGGTGCTGCAGGACCTCTGCTCCAACACCCCCATGTCGTCTCTCAGTAATCAGTTGATTAGTCGGGTCAGGCGTGCTGGAGAACAACCACCGAATCTCTTGATAGAGTCGTTTAATCTCCGTAATCCCGATTAAATTTAAACCAAATTATACTTGTATTTTGACCCAAGTCTCTATTGTCTTTGTGAGTCTGTCAAGACTGCATTTCAATCATGTTTCCCAATGACTGACGTGTTTAATATTCTAAATCAACTCTATTGCTTAACGGTAAAACCCTGGCTTACAACATGTGAGAAAAATTGAGCTCAAGCTCATAAATTTTCCAGCTAACGATGTAAATGAAACATGTAGGAGCGCTGGCAGTGCAACACCTGGAACACATCACACATGTATGATGCTGCTAAAAGCTTATTTAGCATTTCTTTTGTTTTGTACACTAACAGTTAGCGTTATGACCGTTTCAAACTGACGTAAAAGTGAAATATAAAATATGTCTTCAACGTTGTTAAAGCCTGCTTTGTTACTAAGGGCACAACCATAGGACGGTCTGGATGGACGAACCTACTTAAAATACATGAGCTGAAGTGAATCAAAGCAAGAACCAGAAATGGATTTATTATCCATTATAACAGATTAAAACCGAATGAATATTGAATATTTCAGATTATATTGACTGTGTAAATAATGTAATATGCTAGCAAGGTGATTTTTCCATAACTCTATCCCTACAATAATCCTTCTCTAAATCATCATCATGTGAGAATTAACAAATTAACCCACCACACATTCTGAAGTACACCGACCACATCAGTCAAGAACTAAAAAAAAATAGCACATATCACATCTAGTGCTGGGCACCGTAACGCGTTATTATTGTAATACATTAATTAATTAACATGGACAATTATTTTATCGCGCATTAACAGTTTTTTTATTATTATTATTATTTTGAAAGTCCGTTGGCTCTGAAAATACACATACAGACAAACCATGGGTCACGTACTGGCTTGGAGAAGTCGTCATCACGCGTCTCAACCAATGAGAGCATTGGGGGTGGGGCTAAGACTGCAGCAGCTCTCACACAACAGGAACAGAAAAGAACTAGCGGAGACATTAAAATAGAGAAATGTCCCGAACTCTTAAATAGATATTTTTATTTTAAATCTCTTCCACACGGAGAAGTTGATAGAACCAGAGTTATTTGTAACCACTGCAAAGTTGAATTTTCTCACTGGAGAACTTCATTAATGTTTAAGTTGAGATTTACAAGAAATATTTTAACTGCTACTATGTAAAGAAAATACTGCTGTAAAAAAAAAATCATCTTATCTGTTTTAAGTGTTATAAACCAAATGTTAATGTACATTTGTTCATATATAAGTACTTTTAAAATACAGTGCTCAGCATAAATAAGTACACAAGATTAAGTTTTATATAACATTTAACTTATAACATGAAAGTAATGTTAATAATATAACAAAATTTTCAGTTTTACTCAAATTTGGGTGATGCAAAAATAATACACCCCAACCAGGCACAAAAAGCCCGCCTGGAGTATGCCAAGGCCCATGATGACAAAGATGAAGACTACAGGGACTGTCTATACTCTGGAGTGATGAGACCAAGATAAATGTTATTGGAAGTGATGGTGTAAAACTGAAAGGCGTCACAATGCTGATAAATACAAAGAGAATGCATGGTGCCTACAGTGAAACATGGTGGTGGTAGAGTCCTTATGTGGGGCTGGATGAATGCTGCTGGTGTCTGGGAGCTGCATTTCATTGATGACATCATGAATTCTCAGATGTACTGCTCTATACTGAAAGATGCTATCATCACTCCGTGCCCTTGGTCGTTGTGCACTTTTCCAACGTGACAATGATCCTAAACACACATCTAAGGCCACTGTTGGATTTCTGAAGAACAGTGAGAAAGTGATTCAGTGGCCAAGTATGTCTCCTGATCTGAATCTAATCGAACACCGATGGGGAATTCTGAAGAGACGAGTTGAGCATCACTCTCCATCCAGCCTCTAATGGAGATCTTTCTGGACTGGAAAAAGATAGAAGTCGCAAAAAGTGTTCATTCCATGCCTAGAAGACTTGGTGAGGTCATTAAAAATCATTTAGGCCATACAAAGTACTAGATGTAGGTAGACTTCCTTTTGCAACTGAAAAATGTTTAATCTTTACACAATTTATAGTATTAACCTTACTTTCATGTTCTAAGTTAAACAGATGTTATATTAAACTTTGAGATGTTTAAAATGTGACTTTCCAAAGGGGTTGTACTCATTTACGCTCAACACCGTACAAGTGCGCACTACACTTGTTGAATTTTGTGCATAAAATGCGTTTGATCACAGAAATACGTCATTTATCGCCACAAAAAATTGGAATCCTTGTCCAGCACTAATCACGTCACTAATCAGACTCAGTTGTATTGTCAAACATTAAATTGTTGCCTTCTGAATACATCATATCGTGTGAAAGACTGAGGTTTAAAGCCCTACATGAGAGCTTCTCTCCTCCACACCATGTTCCATTACACCTGAGAAAAAGAGGGGGAAAAAGCGAAAGCCTAAAGGCACCAAGCACTTGGACTGAGAACTACTTGTACATGGTCCAGTAATATCAAGAAAGTCCAGCTTATGGGGGGGCTTAATAACTTTATTGAGTTTCATACTCAGTTCAGTCAAATTTATTGGCCAAACATCAACCATTTATATATTTTTTTTCCATAGAAACTGGGAATGTATCAAGTATAGACTATGAAAGTGCAAATAACATTTCAAGGATTAGTCACTTAACAATATAAATTTTTAAAATGGGTTACAAAATGTGCTTGCCTTTTTTTTTTCTTCCTCCAATTGCTTGCATTGACACCCAAATTGCATTTTTTTTTCTCTTCTCCAAGAAAATAGAACTTGTGTACGTACTTTGATTGAATGCACAGCATACTGTCACATAAAGGACGTGTCACTTCACATCTAAAACAGATGAAAAGAACCTACCGAGAGCTTTACTATGTTAGATCCATCACTTTGGCAACATACATTACTGCTTACTGAAAGAAATACTGCAGGTTACTTAGTGGATTCTATGTAGGTATGAAAAGAAAAAGAAAAAGAAAAACCCTTTAAAGCCTTTTGTACTACGTGTGAATAGAAACCGCAGGAGACCGTGTCGCATGGAAGAGTACAGTAGTTCTGTTCTTCTATTATCACTACTATCTATGGAGTTTGTGATTTTGATTGATGATCTATAAAGCAATACAGCAAATTTTCTTCAGCAATGCAAACCTGCACGATCTATATCTTTACAATTTGGGATTATCTTTTCAATTAAGTGTGATTTTTACTGCTTCCAGATCGTTACTAACCAATGCTGCCGTTCAGGATTAATAAAATGGCAGTTTAGGATGGATTTTTTTTTATTCTTTTTTTTTTGGTCAGGGGAGGTGTATAGAAATATATGACCATACCAAAAAGCTTGCTATTTGTTTGTTTAAAAGGCTATTAACAAAAAAAATCACCTCAGTAGTAACCATTAATTAGTTTAAAGCGCTTTTTTTTTCCTCCCTTTTTAAAGTGGCACTGTAAAAGGACTGGGTTTTTTTTTTTTTTTGACACATGGACAAAAACATTGGCTTTCATTCATTTTTTTTGGACATTATTCATTATTTCAGTTCTTTTTTTTTTATGAAAAAAGACATTCAAATTCAATTCAAATAAATAGAAAATCAATTTCACAATATATTAGGTCTGGCGCTTTACATTATGGATGAAGCACAATGGCATCACGTACTGTACACACATCATCTTCAACACTCAAGTCGTATTTATCACCACTAAAACTGGTTTTTGGATAAAAGATAGAGGTGGGAGAAAAAGAAAAAATAATCAGCAGTGATCCCACATAAGCCTGTGTTAATAACCGTGTTTTTTTTTTTTTTTTATAAAAAGCTCTGGAGATGGAGCCCAGAGACTAACTAAAGGGTGGTCGAGAATATAGAAAAAATGTTAATACAAATGCTAAATCTGGAGACGGTTACTTCCATTGCCAGTGAAAACTACAGCGCAGCGTAGTTTAAGGTAGCATGCGTCATTCATTGAGCACTCGAGGGATGTGGCAATAAATAAGAGGGAAGGTTCAGGGACAAGGCACTGTAATAAGTTGCGTAGTGTAACCATTGCAGTGTTCCTGCACAGGACGATTTCGGCGTTACTTTCCATTTTTAAATACCAGTAGCAGACTACAGTGATCAGAATTGACCAAAGAAACCAGTTTGTGACCTGGAACAATCGCGTTTCCTTTCACCATGATCAACGCCCTCAGAATAGCCCAGCTCTCCAAAGGAAGCCGCTAGAGTGAATATCTCCAATACTATACACTGGTTTTAAAGGAAGGGTTGTGTTTACAAGAAGGCTCTGTAGCCCTCAGCAGCAGGCACAGTCAATACACTGTCCATTGTGTGCATGATCTCTGCATGTGCTGACCAGTGTTTATGGC
Source organism: Bagroides melapterus (assembly GCA_028566695.1). Taxonomy (NCBI): domain Eukaryota; kingdom Metazoa; phylum Chordata; class Actinopteri; order Siluriformes; family Bagridae; genus Bagroides; species Bagroides melapterus. Next base: position 22,139,484 of record JAOTRN010000046.1, on the reverse strand, counting down.
ACCTACAGTAACACCTATCACTAATATGGCAGGTCTTTCACAAAAAAAAAAAAGAAAAAGAAAAGAGAAAGGAAAAAAAAACCTGCTCAAGTTGCACAGGACATTCATGTGAACCAGTCCAACCCAACAGTCCTGTTCCACACAGTAGACCTTTCCTGTGAAAGAGATCCGGCAGTTCTATAATGAAGCTCGCTACCCTAATTATTCCCTGCTACAGACTACAGGCAGGCATATTTTGTTCAGTTGGCGGTTTCTGGTTCGACTGCTTTCGTTTTTTTTTTGTAATCGTTCACTTCAAGACTGTGAAACGTGTCTGCTTCTAATTAGAAAAATTACACATCATGTCCTCAAAGCACAAAAAACACAGGCCTGCAGCAAGAGACACCAGACAAGTTTCAAGACAATTTCAGTGTTCTTAAAATAGGGTTTCAGCCGATTTCTAATTATATCAGTGTACGAATGAATCCCTTCTCACGATTGATGCCTTCGTCAGGTTATTCACATCAAAAGTGGTTACAGAGGTGGAGGAAGAGGAGGCTTGATTTCATACAAGGTGCACTTGACCCTCCCACTCAGAAGAGCTGCTGCTTGGCTGTTCGGGTTCCGAGTCGCATTTCAGGGCGTCGCCGTGGTGACTGGGCAGAGAGGCGCCAAGGGTTTCGCTCATCTGGGGCACAAGAGCGGTTGCAGATGGCACATCTACACTCACCAGGTCCAGCTGAGTGGGTCTGACGGGTTCCCTTTCTTGCGTGCTGCTGTACTCACATTCCTCTTGCTTGCCCTCTGCTGTCCACAGCTGGAAGGGCTTTTCTGACGTCTGCTCGGAGCCGAGCTGAGTGCCAAACTCTGGATCTAAAGAAGTTGCTGAAGGAACCAGACTGATGTTCTGAGGGTTCATGTCATGGAACCAGGCCATGATGTTGCCCAGGAGATTAGCGTTGTCAGCAGAGTCTAATTCAGCAGAGTCCGCGTGTCCCGACGGAGACGGAAAAGGGCCTCCGGGAGGCTCGTGGCTGGGATTGCCCACAATGTTAAAGCGTTGTGGGACGTTCTGACCGCTTATGTTTCCCAGCTTCTTTAGACTGTCTCCGAGCTCCAGAAGCTCAGAACTGCTCAGTGCAGCACGAGGAACATCCGTGCCATGGAGCAAAGGGTCCAGTCTGGATGGCAAAGAAGTGCCGATGGCCCCCAGAGATGCCTCGTGAGCCAGCAGCTCCTGGGCGTCTACAGCACCTCCATCCCCCATGGCCATCCCAGTCTCCTGCAGAGAGAGCTGGATGGCCAGCAGGATGTTAGGATCGTCTTCATCCAAGGAGCTGTGGGGCTGCAAATCAGAAGAACGGTGGGGGGGGATACTCACATTGTAATTTTTCAGCATGGAATTCACACACACAAATAAAAAAAATAATAAAAAAATTGAAAAAAAAATTTACAAAACTTACCATTGGTAATCCTTGCCTTTGACTACAACCAACCTGGTCTGAATCTGACAAGAAGAAAAGAGAGAGAGAGAGAGAGAGAGAGAGAGAGTGAGAGAGAGTGAGAGAGAGAGGGAGAGATGGACATCAATTCACAAGAAACTGAAATTGAAGTATTTTTCCTCATAATTCCTAATAATTTTCAGCTCTTATCCACAATTCCAGACAGTGTGTGTAAATGAACACGAGTAACAGTAAAGCGCTTTAATCCTAGAAAAGGATTTTCCAAGTTTTCCATAAGTTTGAAGAAGCAAGGCATCAAAACCACATGAGATTATACGCTTCTGGAAGTTACCTAAATTGCTGGGGTTGGGCTCGTCAGAGTCCGGGGTGTTGCTGCGCAGACTAGTCATGTCTCCACGCCTGCGCTGTCTGTGTCTGCGTCTGTACTGGAACTCTGCGTACTCCTACAGCGTAACACAAAACAGAACGCACTCAACCACTTCAGAGAAGCTGTTGAGCCCATGCACAGAAGACTCCCCCCTTACCCTGCTGAAGAAGAGCCTGTTAAAAACACGTTCGAGGGAAATCTCAAAACAACCTCCACAAAAACTGCCACACAAATCCAGACCTGTATGACCACAGCATACATCTAACAGGCTAGCAAAAAAAAAAAAAAAAATTTTACAGTGGCCGTTCAGGACTGGACTTATACAGTGGATCGTATAGAGTATGTGGTAATTACTTGTTTTGTAAAACCATCTTGAACAACGGTATAGACTTTAATTAAACAGGAAAACGGCTGGGCTGCTGTTTCAGTTCTATCAGTATGCCAGGCAAAAAGAAATAAAAAAAATACACAAGCCAAAAAAAGAAGACAAGTTGCAAAAAATATCAATTCTAAAAAAAAAAAATTTGTTCTTTAAACACTTTAAACAAAATTGACTATATGAAACTAGTTTGCACTCAAAGCTGCATGCAAAAGAGGCTCCAGATTATTATAAAGCGAAACATGTTACACTGCTTCAATCAGTGTATAACGATGAAGAAGTCCTTTCCCCTTTTATTTGATCTGCTCTTTAATTTTGAATTCAGAACGTTTCAGGCCCGCAAAACATAAACGAAAGGCGAAACACTTAAATCAGTACACCTCAGTTTAAATCTCCCCATGTCATAATGAAGGAGCTTCCAATATTCACATAAACAGTATGTACATGGCTGCTTCATGTACATGCTTGCAAAGGAATGGTGCAGATTCTCAACAGTTCCAAACAAAAAGCTTTTTTTTTTTTTTTTATATAAAAATATATATAAAAAAGGGGGATCACTAAGAGATGCAACTCCACAACAAACAAAACAAAGGTAATATTCTCTCAGGCATGAGCTCTTTAAGTCAACTGCAGAGTACAGAACCAAAATAAAAACCAAAAAAAAAAAAAAAAGAAAAGAAGAAGCATGCGACCAAATAAAAGAGCGAACAATGAAAAGAGAGATGGAGTGCAGATGACAGAGGTGCCATTCCGTTGCTGATGCTGCCATCCCTAAAATGGAAGAATATTTGGGGGGAGGAGAGAGATGGGGGGGTTCAGTAATACCTGCCGCTGGCCTCCTGCATTTTGAATGTGGACTCTCGGATCAATTCCTCCGAGAATTGCCTGACTCCCCTGGATCTTTAGATTAGAACAGAATAGCAGTGGAATACCGTTCAGCTACACATGAACATACTCAGACATCCAATAGTGTTGCACCTCAAATCTCAGCATGCGTCTTTTCATCTACAGACTCTAACGTACCAGTTTCACTTAAAGTAAACAACAAGTCAGGATTTATTCTGATAAAGCTTTTATTACATAATCCTACCCGTTTGGGTGCCTAAACGGTAGAATGTGGCTTTAATCAATTATCCACAATCAAAAGCAGGTTATACACAAATAATACACAAAAGGGAAGAGTTTTGTTTAATACTATGGGGTAGACAGGTAGACTCGCTCCTACGTTCTGGTGAAATAAAAGATGTTTCTCGTAATAAATATTGAAATTTACTGCAAAGGTGTCAAATATAACTCGAATAACGGAATCCGATAATACTAAGAGAGTAAAGAAAGAAGGGAACAAAGGATCGAACGACTTTAATTTAACGAAGGATTACGGCATTAAAATCGATCGTACGTCAACGTTTTGTGTTTTGAATAGGGATTTTGCTCTGATAGTGTTTTAATTAAACACAATCAGATACTCCCTTGTTGATGGAGTAAAGGGTCCTTAATTCTGACGTTCTTCTGACCAAAATAGGGAAATAAGAGAAGCCTTTTTCTAATTAGAGCTACTTTTACTGCTGCAAGTGTGTTGTGAACTTGCTTAGTAAGCTACTGAAATAGTCTGTGAAATTAGAGAATGTAAATTCAACATCTTAATGAACCAGATGCTAAGTTACTCCTATAGCTCATATAGCAGAGATGAGAATTTTCCCTTTAGGTGTATTATTTTTACTAGGCCAACGTGCAAATGACGTATTTAACGTGTAGTCTAGAGGAGAAAAAAAAAAATCTATAAAAATTACCTCTGGAGATGCGAAGCCCAGGTACTCCCAGTCCCACGTGCCCCCAGCAAAACTGTGAACATGAGCAACAATCAATATCACGACATATATATGAGCAGATAGAGAAAATATAAAGAGACCCAGTGTCACCAATCTCCGTGCAACAACAAAAGCTGTCTGAAGAGCCATTTACTCATCAAATAAATAATTTATTCATTCGTTTAACAGTGAAAATGTTAAAAGTCTCCAGAAGAATTGGAGACAAAAAACCTTTTGGAGAATATCTGTCTCTGTTGTATACTATATAACGGATAGACTGCTCAAGGATACCAGCTTCAGAAACAGGAATACTGTATGATATGGATGTGGAAAACAAAAGTCAGTAAAAGGAGATCCTTATTTCTATTCTTACGATTCTAAGCTCACTGATAAAGTGATCCAGACCCCTTTCCATTCTGCTTCCGGTTGATGATTGGCAAAATGGGACACTTCCACACTACCATGAAGACACTCCAGCTGTTTCTGAGGACTTATGACTACAGTTCTACACACACATGTGACCCAGATGAGGATGGGTTCTCTGTTGAGTCTGGTTCCTCTCAAGGTTTCTTCCTATTACCATCTCGGAGTTTTTCCTTGCCACCGTCGCCCTCGGCTTGCTCATCAGGGACAAACTGATTCACTACTCTCACTTTACATTATTGTCTTTGATTGTGTACAGCTGCTTTGTGACAATGACCAGTGTGAAAAGCGCTATACAAATAAAACTGAATTGAATTGAATTGAATAAACTGCTGACTGAAAATTGCTGTCAGTGGAGATAAAAAGTGGTAAAAACCTCCGACGTGGGGCTTCTGGTGAGTCATTGGGTGCCACGCCTCGAGCCACGGAGGCCAGGAACTCCTGCCTCTTCTGCTGCACCAGGCAGGCAGCACGGATGATCTTATGTCGAGGGGTACGGAGGTAGGGCCTGTTCACTTTCTGGGCGAGATCCTCCGTCACCATCTCGAGATCAGTCTGACGATACCAACGTAAGCAGGTTAAGCAGTTTAGGCATTTGTTTCTTTGCACGGTTTTGATAGCTAGACGCTACGGCGTGTGGAAACGGATGCAAGATTACCTGCATAAGTTCGAAGATTTCTTTCTTGGTGCTTTTGGGCTCCAGGAAGAAACCATAAGGGTAAGAGCACTTGAGGATACGGCGAGTCTTAAGAAGTTCATGGACTGCGTCTTCGATAAAAGTAGTGTCTGGAGCACCTCCTTCTCCTGCAATAGCAAAGCAATCAGTCTTCATTCTGCACCTAATAGCGGATACCTGCTGCTTTGGGTGAGAGGAGAGCAGAAAAAAAAAAAATACAGAGCCTTACTTCCACTCAGGACTTTGCTCAGCTGCTCCATCTTGTCTTTGGCCGTTTTAAGGAGACGTTCTTCCAGCTGTATGAAACGGTAAGAGGAAACATTAGGGCTGAGCATGATCTCAGTAAAGTGGGGAAAACTGGTAATGGAAAACAATCCATTACCTGGTAGCTGTGCTCGTGGTTTTTGAAGCGTGTGTAGTAGTGCATAAAGCGATCAAGTTCCTGGTAGCTCTTGTGCTTCTTCTCAGCCTGCAGTTTTTTAAAAATACAAACCAGAAATAAGCAGAATCATTTTTTTTCTTTTATTGATACTGCTTGTAATCCCTTAAGTAGAAGGAATAGAAACGTGCGTACCTCCACGGTCATTTCTTTCGACTGCTCTTCCACCTGCTGGATGACCTCGTAGCGTGTGCAGCGGTAATATCCTCCTGTAGAAGAGCTGTGCTTCTTCCACTCCTCCAGACAGATCCAGCAAAAATCATACTTACACTGTAGAGACCCAAAGGAAGCATACGATCACACACGAGCCAGCTGACGATGATGATGCTTATTACATATACTATGTTAGTATCCGGATCACACCGTGCTTGTAATCTGACTTCCTGAAGGTTTCCGAGATATCAGTAGTGCAGAGCTCAACACTGTGCCCAAGATTTTGACACCTTTAACCTCCATAAAGCATATATTTTCCTTATACGCAGCAATTTGCCAACGCTTTTTTTGTGTTTAATAAACATTTAAATAACTTTTTTTATTTATTGACAAACAATACTTTTTATTGTACAATTCAACTCAACAGCTTCTTCCCCCCCCCCTAGAAATTAATAAGACAAAACAAAAAATTTTAACAGAACAGACACACACACACTCACGCACTCACTCACAAGTATAAAAATCTTAATCAAACATTCTAATTAATGTATCCTGGTGAATTGGAATATTTATTTGTATATTAATGTATGATCAGAGTGCAGAACACTGATATGTAAGGGCATTATACTGACAGGATATTTATAAATTCAGCTTAAATAATCTAAAAAAACACAGCATCTAAACAAACACTATTAAAACACTTTTGTTTTGAAAAGCAGAGAGAGAGAGAGAGAGAGAGAGAGAGAGAGAGAGAGAGAGAGAGAGGGAGAGTGTATTGGAATACATTAAGATAATGAGCAAGGTTCAATATTTATGCCCAGCACCTCAGAGCAGAAACTATAAGAGCACCTTGGCACACTGCATGTGGTTGCAGCCTTCATTCTTCTGAATGGGAGACTTGCAGTTGGCGCAGGGTTTGGAGTTGGTGAGTAACCACAGACAGTTGGCAGCGTCTTCATACGCCTCACTCACACCTGCCACTGCAGGAGAAGAGGACAAAAATAGATCGTAGTCTTGTTTCAAGCACGGACGAACAGAAAGGGAAATTTTTCATATGGTTACACAATGAACGTGATCAGAAACAAAAATAAAAGTCCTATGTTTGCAACGCAGCTCTCATTTGCTTCAGGGGTTAGCTTAAACCAACACCCTTCATATGCAAATGCGAATGCATTACACGGTTGTTTCACAACTCACAGAATTCCTTACAGGCATGACACTTGGAAATTCCAGTAATTAATCCAATCTGAGACAATAATGTTATAGGTTATGTTATGTGTAGTGCTACTCGGACATCTCCTCTACAAGGCAGAAATACGATACTGAAGGAAGGAAAAGATGGTTGTTTTTTTTGTTTGTTTTTTTTAACATCCTAGATCAGCCATACATTAAAAGATTTACTCTTCAACTGTGTACCAAAACCATACTCACATTCTTCTGGCTTCATGTCGCTGACTTTCTGCAGCCACATTTTCCATGTTTGGCAGTCACAGGGTTCATGAGCCTCCCCCTGGCACTCCCTGCAGAGTCACACACAAGCACACGGTCACTGTAGCTCGAGGTGAAGGATGTGCATTAGTGGCACTTGCATCTGAACACGGTTAGAATTCCAGCCAGTGTGCACTTCAATATATTTGCAACGGCTAAATAAGGAAAGCATTGATCATTACTTCACTTATTATATCGTGTATCAATGCTAAAAGCTGGACACTTATGTGAAGTGTGGTCATTTATTGTTAATGAGAATGACTTAAGAAAATGGAGTTATATCAGAGAGACAGCAGAGCTACGTTCCTGCCGTCCGTGCTCAGATAGATCTATGAGCAAATGTCCACACGGCATATGGAGGACTGGAGACAAAAGTGCACTGAGGTAAGTGTAATGAGGCCTGGCACAATCAGTACTAGACACATAACTGAAGTCTGTGCATGTGTGCAGTCTGAACAGAAGGGACAGTGCTGCAGGGAAGAGATGCTCAGCCATTTGCAATACCATACATACATCCAGAGCAAATCATAACAGAAAATGCACATGAATCCTTTTCAAAAGAGCAAGCATCCGTAAGGTTTAAGCCAATGATTTTTTTTTTTGCCATAAAAAACCCTGCTTTTAAACAGAGAAGCTGCCAGTGTTGTGGTTTTAGGATGGTAATTATAGTTCCGTGGTGGAAAGCAGCTCTGACCAGCAGAAAAGATGGCCTTTGCCGCAGTCCACAGCCGGGGCCTGGAGCAGAGGAAAGCTGAGCGGGTCGGAGGCGCTGGCACCGGGCCCCTGCCTCGCTAAGCGTACCGCTCTCTCACAGCCTGCCCGCGGGCACCACCGGATGGCGGGGTTGTTCTCCACAAAGGCCTGGCAGAGAAGACCAGAGAAAGGTAGAAAGAAATAAAGGGGAAAGAAATAAATAAGTCGGAGAGAATCAACCAGTAAACCCAGCACATTAACAAAACAGATACTAAAATAAAAAAAACCATGCATCCTTGTTTTATTTGAGCTTAGTAACTGTGGTTCATTTGTGTAGTAATGTTTCACACAATCAAAATGCATATATAGGCTGTGAAACACTGCATTATGATAAAATAAACAAGTGGGATCTTTTTTTTTCAAGACAGCCATCATGTCCGTTAGTAACCTCTACCCTGACCAGAATTACAACACAACTAAAGCATTCCAGCAAAAGATTCAGAGTTGTTATGGCAACATAATGAATAGTTATTGGGGACACAGCATGAAACACGTCATTCCAAGACACGTTCAGATTGAAGGGGCAGTGGATCATTACTGTTCTTTCCCTCTATAGGGTTAATGTTAGACGTCTTAGTCAGAGGTCGCGTTACCAGTCGATGTTCCTTCAGGAAAATGTGACAGGAATGTCACTGAGAAGTGACAAATTAACAGCTAGCGATTAAATAAAAAAGCTGGCTCAGTAACAGCAGAGCAAAACACGAAGCTTGTTGTGAGACAATGAAACAAAACACCTAGCGTAAAATGAAAAAACTCTTACGTGAGGTTATATAAATTACGCATGATCCATGAGAGTTATACCTTAATATCAAACTGCAGGTAGCGCTTGTCCATCTCCCTGGACACGACACTTTCTATAACCTCCACAGGAACCAGCTGGAAGCAGTCATAAGCTGGGCAGAAGATGTTATGAGCCTCACCTTCCTGGATCTTCATATTCAAAAAGCTGCCAGAGAAGACAGTTTACTAAACAAAGGAGTCTAGTATTTAGTGGATAAATTCTGGATGAAATCAGCACAGCTGTCACAAGGTAGCATATGGCACACGTCTTTAAAAGCCCAATTTATTTATAGTAGCGACGAATCGCCTGTGGAACTACAAGCATAAAAAAAAAACTCTCACCTTTCCCAGCAGGCTCTGCAGAACTCATGTCCACACGGGATATCAACAGGCTCTTCGAACATGGAGGCAACACACATGCATATACCACACTGGGAGAATACAAAACAAAACAAAACAAATAATCATCAAGAGTGAGATTCTTTCAGGAGGTTTGAGGTGATAAACGTCCATATCTGGATCAAAACATTGTGAGAAATCTAAAAAGTGCTGCAGATAACGTTATACGCGATGCTTACATCACAGTGGTGTGAGAACAGTCTGAGGTCAGCAAGGCCTTCTCTGCTGGCCTAAACACTATCAGAATCACTGACCTACATTTACAACCGAAACTCAGTAATATTTGTTCCATGAAATGATAATAATTTAATCCCAACAGTCTATTCTCGTCATTTTGTAGCATTTCTCTTGGCTGCACTGCTTCCATTATGTGTATGTGGAGGTTAGATCTTTTTTGTCCAATCAGATTTCAGTCTCTAATCCTCTCAGGGTCAGTGCTGACCGATGTAACTTAAACTATATTAGCAATGGGACTGTTTCTTTAACCAATTGGATTTCAGATTCTCCTCACTACAATAACGTATAACCCATTTTTCCGTCCTCTGACTGGTTGGTTAGAGCAAAACTTTTACAGTCAAGTTCGACTAGCAAAACAAGTCTGTAGCGATTTGTCTCAGACATACTTAAAAATTCATTTTCAAGGTGGACTTTTCCAGAAAAACTAGACATAATGAGGATAGGTATTGATATCTTGGTGTATATACTGATTCTGATGCTCCAGATGATATACGTGACACGGTTGTGGTTGCAGTGTAGAGGTTTGGAGTTGTCGTAACTGGGTTTCTTACTGTAGTAAAAATGGTATTCACCCTCAATACGTGAAATCTCTCTCTCTCTCTAATGCCACACCTTGTTATATTGCGTTTTGCATAGAATTGATGGTTTCTATAATTGCGACGTGATAGTGGTGGTATTAAGAGGTGGATTCAGTCGGGTAAGTGTCCACTGGACAGGTACCAAATGCATGGCCTGCCACTGGATCTCATTCATCTATTTGTGCAAAACGTAAGCACGATAATGTTGTGCCTGCATGTCGCACGTCACACCTAAATAGTTATTAGGAACGGCAGCGTTAAAAACAATCACATGATACCTGGCAGTAAACAGTACAGAATAATTAGGTTTCTTTGCAGTACAGATATTTCTCGCTGATCATGTCCTTCCACTCCTCGAGACTTTCAATATATTTCTAATTTCCAGGCAAAACAGTGCAGAATCATCACAGCCAGTCCCTTTATAAACAGCTTCTGAGTTTATTTTCATGAGAAAGCAGGAGATCAGGTCAGGATCGGGTGTACTTCTACAAGACAAAATTGAGGGATGTGGTAGCCTTGTGGTTAAGTGAGTTCTAATCCCAGGTCCACCGTGCTGCCACTGGTGGGCCCCTGAGCAAAGCCCTTAACCTTCAATTGCTCAGTTGTATTAAAATATGAGAAAAATGGATAAGGGTGTCTGCCAATTGCAGTAAATGTAAAATTTTGCTGTATAATAGCTTGCAATGGCTTGTGTACACCGTTACACAAAGAAAAGACTGATTAAAATCAGGTTCAGCAAATTTCACTCATTTAGTCTGCACTTGACTTTATGTGACTTAACACTCAGCTGAAACAGAGTATCTGTAATGTTAAGCATCATCTTGTCCATTCAGTCGTCTCCTAAAAAACTCCTTTATTCTGAAGACTGTGGTCTTACTATCGAGTCTACAAGTGGCCACTGTGAAACAGCCACTGTCTTGACTACAGTATCTGTATTGATACATACACGGACTGACCGAGCTCAAGCGACATTCTCTCTATCTCACAGAAAATGCTGACTAGATGTAAGCTATAAAGTGCTAACTGAGTACAGTGGAGTCCTCAAAACGGACCAGCAGATACTGTGAAAATGACCAGGACACTGTTTCCATCACAGTCTCGTACACACTACGAATTTCTCACAAAACAACATCCAAAGGGATAAATTAGGAAATAGTCTGTCTGCCAAAGCTGAATCCGAACTAGTGAACACAAACATGACTCACTGAAACAGAGCGAATAATGTAGATGTGGAGAGCTTCCACACGTAAAACAAAGGGATTCTGCATTCTCACCAGGGAGCGATTGTCGTCGGCGGGCGAGAGGCTGATTTCGTCTGGGGACGTGATGGAGGAGCGAGTGGTGCGTGGCGTTCGAGGTGAGGGTAGTGTATCCCAGGCATTGTAGCCTTTGGGTGGAGGAGTGGGCATCTGAACTCCAGAGCGCTGGCAGCAGTCCTCAGCGTTGGACATCCACGCCTCGAGAAGCTTCTCTCTGTCCCAGTCTGTGTAGCACAGGTACAGATTCTTCACTTAATATCCTTTATTATAATAATAATAATAATATCAATCATATCATTATATCCTATAATAATATAATAATATCCTTGGAAACTTTCATTTCAGATGCAAATACAGCCTAGAGGAATCCCTGGACCTCATTCATCCAAACATTATACACATTATATAATTCAATTAGCATTTTATAGGAGCCCGGGTGCTAAAGAACTATCTCTCTCGCTCTCTCTCTCTCTCTCTCTCTCTCTCACTCTCACACACACACACACACACACACACACACACACACACACACACAC
>JAOTRN010000046.1:22093736-22107498 GCA_028566695.1 Bagroides melapterus | reverse complement strand
TAGAAATGTTATATATATATATATATATATATATATATATATATAAAAAAAAAACATCTCTGAAACATAGCCGAAACACCATAGCGGCAAAATTATATAATTTGGTGCCTTGACATTTCTGCGCTGTGTCGTAGATCTTTACATTACATTTATTATATTTGTAATTGTACAGATGTTAGTGAATCTCTAACAGAATCTGTCATAAACGTAATCCCTACACGATATAGTCTCAAATATCTTAACATGAAGCCTTATAAGTGAAGCCTTTTAATAGACTTTAATAGATTTTAAAAGCTCCTTTTTTTTACTGGACAACTAATCAGTCTTCAAAAGAATGTGTCATAAAATAGAAACAGGGTTAGCCCCGCCTCCTCTCTAAGAAAAAAAGTTGTATTTTCCTTACTCGGAGTTGCTCTGACATTGATCCTGAATCACTCTTAAACAAAGATTCCCACACTTCAAACCCCATGGAGAATAAAAAGCATTAACCACATGGACATTACTGTCCTTGATACGTTACCCTACTTACTATAGTATATGTGACCTACCTTACATATCCACTTCATTTACACGATATGTATAACTGATGCATATTTATGTACAATTACGTACACACTCAGGATCTCCCTGACCTTGTTTAATATTTAAGAATGTTTGTATTTTTCTCCAACAATTGTTAAGTGTTTTATGTTAGTCTTTACTCGAGAGCCACAAACAGCCGGAATCAAATTCCTTGTGTGTGTGTAAACATACCTAGTGAATTAACACCGATTCTGATTCTGAATCTATTTATGGTTGTGACTGGGTTTGAAATGGGTTTATTCAGATAACGGACGTTCATGTCGACGTATCGTGAAAGGATTTAAAGCAGTAAATGAACACTGTAAAGAAACGTACGGATCAAATCACGAGTAATCTGTTTGGTTGTTGCGTTTTAATGTTACTAAAACATCCGCAGTACAGTTGGTCAGGAAAGGAAGCTCCACTGAGCAGATGTTATCTGAATGATGGATGCAGTAACACTGATATGATCCAAGTGCTTACGTTTCAGGAGCGTTGCTGTGGTGTTTAAACACGGTACAGTCAGGGGCCAAATCTTTAAGCATGCAGATAGAGACTGTAGTTCAGTGTGTTTCTCTTTTATCACTGGCGGATTGGGACCACAGACCACAATTTTTCTCAACCTAGACCTCATATATGGGTGTTTAAAGCCTACTGGTTAGAGGCACACAGGATCAGGTGACCGATTGGGTTTCTGTATGCAATGTCATGTAACGCTGTCATAGAGCAACATAATCAGGTGACACAAATGACAAGACATACAGACAAGTAGATCTCCTTGTTTATCCAAAGTCATTTTTAAGTAAGGCAGAAACCGCTCCAGGCACAGAGGTGTTAAAGCAAACAGTAGTACTGATCAGACACACAGCACAACAGTTAACACTTTTTTGCATAAATCTGTTAATCACCATCAGTTCTGATCTTTTTTTTGAAAAAAATCCAGAATTTTAACTTTTTAATTACTAATTGTATTTTTATGAAAATTCATGACATCATTAAATTAATCAATATGACTTATTTTTAATATAAAGTTATTTTTTTAATTTTGTAATGATTTTTTTTATCACTTCCTGGGGTTTGTCAGAGATTACTAATAACATTGGCTTTTATGTATTTAATTTAATACGCAGATTTAATTTTCGTTTACCTTATTTACATATCGAGGCCCCATTGACTGCCATTATAACCACATTTTTTATTGCACGGCCATGGCATGAAAAAAAAAATGCATTCTTGCTAGTTTATGGTTCAATCTGCTGAGAAGAGGTAAAATTTGTAACTTTTACTGTTAACTAAAAGATGGGGCCAATACTCCATTACACAGACCAGTTTTTTTTTTTTTACATTTTTTCCCCAGTGTTTTCAATGGAGAATAGGACACATCATGCGCAGCATATTTTGTGCGCTTGTGTTTTTGTGTGTGTTTGTGTCTGTGTGTGTATGCATGTGTGTTTGTGTGTGTATGTTCATTGTGCTGGAAAACACAAGTGTGTGTGAGACCCGGTGGACCTTTAAATGTGTCCGAATCAAATTGACCCGGGAAGGCCACAGATGCTATAAAATTTATTTGTAAACACATAATTAATTTTGCTTGCAAAGAGCATAGTATGGAACCATCCTTGTCATTTTCAGGCAAGTATATAGAAGAAAACCCAAGTTATGACAAATTAAATCTTTAAATCGGGTCAAATTGACCCGAAGACTGCACATGGCTTAACACACAGACACAGTTTGTGTCAGTCACAACGAAACACTGTGAGAAAGTGAGACGTTGTTAAAGATGAGGAATCGAGGGAGTCTTGTTCATCAGTGCTGTTACAGTGGCGTTACAAGTCGGTGAAGGCCAACTAGAAACGGTGCCAAATAATCCACATAACTCGAGCTGTTATGATGTCATGATTATTCGGAGTACATGATTAGATGGTGACTTCATTGCTGACTTCGTAATACCGATGAAGTGAAAAAGAAAAGGCAGCTCTGTATATCAACGTCGACGTGTGCTTTTCTCGTCCCTTTTGTATCTGGCTGTGTTTCTTTAAAAATTTCACAGCTCCCCCTAAACCATACTCCAGTAACCTGCTTTTCTCTGCGCCAGAGATGCAGACTGCACCCATTGGAAACATGTTGGGTGTGTAATCTTCTACCGTTTTAAACGTGTCGCATTGCTACTTCCGCCGTCAGCACTAGCATGTCCGTAACCGCACAGAATAACACAATATCGCTGACCACTGCTATCTACTATCGGCTCAGCACACCTTCTTCCATTCGCATCCACTCTCTCTTTAAACTTATAACAAGAACTACAGCGGTATAAATACTGACAGCGCAAGAATCTTTTGGAGGAAACTGTTCTCAGAAATTTCTTTCTAAACAAAAAAGAACAGATTGTGTGAGTATTATGGGGTGTTTAGACTAGGTTACATTGAGGGAATATTTCAAATTATCTCTCCTGCTGAAAAACCCTGCTTGGTCTGAACAGCTATCATCAGCCAAAACACACAATGAGCTGGTCAAGCTGATAGACCTTATTCCCTAACTAAATAGATCAATAAATGTTAGACATTTTTACTTATTTCCCTTTAAAAAAAAAACATCTTGTCGGTTTGCGATAGGTCAGACACTTTCTATCTGCCAGCTGGCTAGACTGTCTACCAATTTGACCAGTTCAGCCTGGGTTTTGGTTAGTTGTATTTTTGAGCATGGATCCCTATAATAATAAGATTCACAGCTACAAAGCTGAAGTAAATCAGAAATGTGTAAAACTGCAGAATACTTCAGTTTGGCATGTAAAGTGTGTGTATAATATGGAGGCCGTGTGGTGTCCTCCAGCTGCCTGCGGTTCCTCAATGCTGTTTAGAGATAAACTGGCTTAATTTCCTAGAAGAGTCTGGGTTCTGTGTGTGTGTGTGTGTGTGTGTGTGTGTGTGTGTGTATTCTCTACTTTCTAACACAGACATTGCCAGGGAAGAATACCTTGTTGAGCAACCACACCTTATTCACCAACATAGCACTGTACCAAGCTTCACTACAGACAAAAGACCTCAACGTTTTTACGCAAGCAGCATTAACGTCCAGAGCACAAAACTACAACAACGTACCCGTTTTCACATCAGAAATGAGAATAATAAATTAAAAAAACGAGGGGTCACATACTTTTCAGACTATTTCTTTATCCGTATCAACGTAGTATGCCTTGTCGTGTCACTCGTATTTAGCCGTTTTCAGTTTGCATAAAGAAGCGCCTAAATGCTGAGCTGCATCCATTTACAGTTAGCTGGCTGTCTAACTAACTTACCGAGAGCCATCAGAGAACGAATGCTAACTAGTAATGTTAGAAAGACAGCTGGTTAATGTGTCCTGACACCGGCCCGTCTGTACAGCAGCTAGCTAGCGTTACTAAGCAAAACACACTCGGCGTGAACATAAACAGTAACTTGCTCCAGACATTTTCACCGCTTTATATAACGGAGTCAGGCACGTATGTGGCGTGCTAGTCAAACCAGCCGCTATTCTTACTTTACAGCAATGACCCTGCTATCGAGATAAAAAGAGGCAATAAAATAATCAGATTAGCTGGGGCTAACGAACACCAATAACAACCAGCTTTGACATTATACCTGGCTTGGCTAGCATACCAAGGTGTTAGCTAGCTAGGAGCCTTGTTTACTAACATTAGCGGCTGTTCGTTGAAGAAGCCAGTTAGCGCTTATTTGTGTTGTCTTATATGCTAACTTTGTTGTTGTCTCGGAAATCCACACATATAACGCATGAAACTGATCACCTTAATACGGAGAATCACGCGTCCAACGTAATGGAAAGCTGGTAACATGATAGAGGAGAATTTTAAATGTGTTTACCCGATTATCAGGAACAATAGGTGCGAGTTCGCTCGTCTGGCTCAACTGGAAAAACTCTGACACTGTTTCAGTCATCAGTCCGATCTGAGTTACTTTCACTCCCCAAATCGCCTTCCTTCTCCGCTCTTTGTTGTAAACGCACTCAAATGAGCGTGAAGCCGTAAACAAGCAGCTAGTCTCTCTCTCTCTCTCTCTCTCTCTCTCTCTCTCTCTCTCTCTGTCTGTTGAACCTTCTACCAAAATACAAGTCCTTGCAACGCTACCATTCTGTGTGTGTGTGTGTGTGTGTGTGTGTATACAGAGAGAGCGAGCACATGATTCCTTGCTTTGCACATTCAGCATTCTTCAAATCAGAATACAAGTTTGGTTAATGTCTGTCAAAATACCATCTTCAGTAACTGCTTTATCCTTCACATTTTATTCTGGAAACATTGGGAACAAGTGGATGGAGCACCATACATACATACACACACACACACACACTTATTCCTAACAGGGGTAAATTGCCAGTTTGCCTGTCTGTGTGTTTTCCAGAGGAAAAGCCACACGTAATAAATTTAGCTCAGGATCAATCAGGGGTTCCAGAAGCCATTTTATATGGCTCAAGTTTTTAAGGCTGTGGGTTATTGAGTGGAAGGTTGGGGTTTGAGCCAGAGGAAGCTCCACGCGTAAGAGTTCAAGAGTGCAAATACAAAAAGGTTCAAGCCAAAGCACTGCCACTGTTGGGCTCTTAAGCAAGGCCCTTTACATTCTCATCTCCATGGGTGCCTTATCATAGCTCTCCCTGGTCTCTGACCCCAACCTCCAAAATTGGGATGTGTGAAGAAATATATTATACTGTGCTGTAATGTGTGGTGATAATAAAGATTTCATTATAATAAAGTCTTCTCAATGAACACTTTATTGTGAACATCTGTACACCCATTCATTCTATTATCTAATCAGTCAATAGTCTGGCAGCAGTTACAGTGCATAAAATACGAGCCAGGTAATGATCACATCAACAATCAGAATGCAGGAGAAAAATGTGACCTGGAAAAAACCTGCTGCCTGCTGGTTTGATTATTTCTATAACTGCTGATCTCCTGGAATTTTCACAAACATAACTCTCTAGAGTTTACTCAGAATTGTGGATTAAAGAATCCACTGAGGGGCAGTTCTGCAGATGGACATGCCTTCTTGATGAGAACAGCCAGACTATTTCAAGCTGAAAGAAAGGCAACACTAAATTAGATAACTGCTCTGTACAACCACGGTGAACAGAAAAGCATCTCAGAATGCACAAAACATAGAACATGTACCCATTAGTTACCACAACTGTTTCTCAAGAACAGGAATCCGAGGCTATCATTTACACTGACTCACCAAAACCGGACAGCTTGTTATAATGGCATATGTCAAAAGTTGGGATATTTTAGGCAGCAAGTAAGCAGTTAGTTCTCAATGTGATGGAAGCAGGAAAAATAGGCATGTGTAAGGATCTGAGCAACTTTGTCAAGTGCCAATATTGTGATGGCTTAACGATTGGGTCTGTGCAAAAAAACATAGCTGAACAAAGGTAGTGCTAAAAATGAGTTGCTAGACTGTTTGCTGATGAATGCTTATTATGGTATTACTCTCAATTATTCTCTATTTTGTCGTTATTAATGTTGTCCTGCCACACCAAAATCTACAGATTGCCTCTTATTTGAAGCTGATACATAGAACATTAATGAGGCCATAGATTAACGTACTGTTTTAAATATTGTGAAATATCTACTGAAATCGGATTGACTGATCCACAAATCCACATACAGACTGGCAGAACTCAGCCAGCAAGTTTTAATTTTAATTAATTCAACAAGCAATGAGTGTAAACAGTGTGTATGTGTGTAATGTGCACACAAGAGGGCAGTACTGTGCTAATGTTGAAAAGCAATCCCAAATTCATCTTAATTTCAGTGAACACACCGTTATAAAAGAAAGAAAAGATATTGCCGTACTAAAAATACTCGTTCTATCTTAAAAATAGAACAGTTTATATCAGTACTTGCAGAAATATAGTCGTGTTTGTTTGCAGGAAAGTGTATTCACAACATAGCTCTTGTTCATAGTTTCTGCTATTTGTTTCTGTACTGAAACAGAAACGTCGAGCTGGATGCTTACAGGCAATGCTTAAAGATATTAAACAAAGCGAAACGGTGAACATTTTATATGTCGACTCCCAGTAAACAGGGATCACTTGAAGGAAACTGACAATATGACTTTGTTTTATTTGCCACAGGCAAGCCAAGAGCGGAAGGCATTGATGTGGAGAAAATAATGGTTTACTTTAGAAATATTTGGATTTGTTACCTAAATTATCTACTATGAACCACCATGTAAATTTGCCAACCTAAAAGCCATTAATAATCTACAGGTCTAAAATGCTAGTTGTTTAATATTTTTAAGCAGTCAAGATGGTACAGAAATTGTCACAATAGTGTCAGCAAGCTTTAATGGTCCCACCATCTCCCAGGATTAAAGACATGTAGGTATCAAGACTCTTCTATTTTCTGGCATTTAGGAGGTAGAAAGAGCTTCCCCATCAATGCATGGCAAGGCAAACCTGATGTTGAGGTGTTTTGAAATCCATTACTTTATAGTCTACACCTATTAAAAGTGGTATTGTAGGTAGTTATACAGACCAGAGGACAACAGGGTAAAGGTGAACAATGGTTTTAATGAACACTTCGTAACAAAAGAGATATAAAGAGCTAAGGTGGAGAAATGGAGGCAGAAGAACACACACACATACACACACACAGAACCTGTGTGAAGAACCTGGTGATTCCATGACAGTAGTATTGTGTGCACACAGCTCTAGAGGTTGAGCTGTAGAACATGTTATCCATGTGTTTGTGAGGGTTTCCTCAGTGTGCTTCTTTTTTTCCAATATCCCAAAACATACTAGTAGGTGTAGTGCCTAGATTAAATTGGCCCAGGTGTGAGTGTGAGTACTTTAAGTGTGTGTGTGTCTGTGTGTGTCTGTGTGTCTGTGTGTCTGTGTGTGCACAATCTCTTCCCACCTCACCTAACATTGTTCCCAAAATAAGCTCCAGACATACTTTGACCCTGTAAAGGGCAACCTGATTAGTGAAGATGATATTCCTATTTAAAATGTGGATGGCTCAAATGCATCTGATGAGATTATGAGTATAATTCCAAACATTTCACATTAATTTGTTTTGTTTTTTAAGTGGATGGTTTATAAATATCCTAAATTCCTTTGCATCCATCTATCCACCTGCCCATGAATCCAACCAACTATTGACTATTGCTAATTATTCATTATGAACTGTCAATAGTTCAAATGCCACAAAACGCCAATGTAAAATCTATAATCATGAATAATAAACAAGACTGACTAAGAACTCTAAAGCCATTTACAAGGGCCAGAGCCACCTCTACTTTCTGAGGAGGCTGAGGACCTTCAGAATCTGCAGGATAATGCTGAAGATGTTCTACGAGTCTGTGGTAGCTAGTGCTATCTTTTTTATGTTGCATGCAGGGGCAGCGGACCGAAGGTAGCTGATGCCAACAGACTGCACAAACTCATCTGTGAGGCCGGTGATGTTGTGGGGGTGGAGCTGACCTCTCTGACTGTAGTGTCAGAAACAAGGATGTTGTCTAAGCCACTGGTCTTACACCCGTTCAGTGATGTCCTGGATGGATACAGGAGTACATTCTATCACAGACTCATTTAACCAAAGTGCTCCACTGAGCGACACAGGAAATCCTTCCTACCTGTGTCCATAGGATTTTATGATTCCTCTGTACAACAACATACTGTATCTCACAGTGCAACAATATACCTTTACCAGTATAGTTATTAAAATCTTTTCATATATATTATCTTAGTGTATATAAGACTTATTCTTTTTTCTTTTTATATAGAATTATTTTTGTATTCCCATTTTGGTGACTTGGAGCTGCAGTAACAAACCCATTTCCCCCCCGGGGATTAATAATGCATTTCTGATTCTGACTCTATATTTCACTTGCTTACTTTTTTGAATAACGTATGAGCTACTTTTATTTTATTTAACATTGTGTCAGGGTAGGAGTGTAAGAGTGTAAAACTGGAGCTCAAGAATTTGAGCTCCAGTATGTATGATCTTAAACCACTCTTTATACACATGACAATACATCTGAAACGTAAAACTATAAAAGGTGTGCTTTGTACTGAATACTGTCACATGGATACAAACGCAGGTTTATTAGACAGGCAAACAAAGCCAAAGAGGTAGGAACAGGTCAGGCCATCAGTGTCAACATGGGAAAAGATGGAAATCAAAGCAACCATTATATAATAATTAAATGATTAAAGTCATAAGATCAACCAAGAATGCAAAGACTTAGCAATGCAATAGAATGTAACTGCTAGAAGAAAAGACAGAGAGTTGGTGTGATGTCTGTTCTTGGTGTTCTAGGTGACTGGATTCCTGGTGGAAACAGACCAAGGCAAGACAAGTTTGAAAAACTCTGAGCAGCTATTCATTAATCTGTTAATCTGTGTGTTCTGACTCAAAAAATGACTCTGAAAACCCTTAAGGTTTTGGCATAGTCATGACCACCAAGCTGTCACTTCTTGGCTCCTGCACAAGGCCCTTAACCCACAATTGCTCAGCTGTATGAGATAAATGAGATAAATGAGATAAATGTAAGTCACTCAGGATAAGGGTGTCTGCCTGAAATTGAAGGTATATTACATCACCTTTAATGATTATTATCACAGTTATACTTTATCATAGTTATTACTTTAAGCCACATACATGTGCAAGAGACAAATATTTATCCTTTTAAAATGATGAAAGGCGTTAGATATATTATGAAGAAACTACAACAGAAGAAAGCTCATTAGAAGAAATTTTAAAATGATTATGAAATGAAGACTATGACTGCATGTGAGATGAAATCTGCATCCTTGAAAGGTCAAATTTTCAAAGCAGTCCTAGTTACCAACTCTCAAGTGGGTCAAATCAGTATTAAACCATGGGTATTAAGAATTTTTAATTCAATGAGCCATTCTGAGAAAGACTGTGAAGATTAAGATATCACATGCTCAGCTGGGTTGGAGTGCTTAGTGGTCAGATGACATCCTTTTGTGTTGATTGGCCTGAAAAAACCTTGCCGCTGAAACGTTCTGGCCTCAATATGAAGTCAATGGCATATAGTTTTGTTTCCAACAATTAGAATATAGGGAATGATTTAATAAATAAATATCTGAATCTATGGGTAATATACACAAACATTTTTAATAATAATAATCCTGCACATTTTATTATTTTCTATTTATATTACAGAACTGTTGAATTCTCAAACCTGATTGGTCCGAAGATTCATTTGATTCATTTTCTACAACAGCAACTCTGACAGTGTTTGTAGATCATATCCCAGGTTTATATTAATGTGCTTCTTCTTATATGTTATCGTTTCTATGGTAACAACTCATTCACATGTACTAATATGGTAGGAGCTCAGAAAAATGTAAGCAAAAGAAGTAAAAGAAGTAGAAGAAGAAGCAGTTCAATATGTTGTTTAATGCTCTTTATGGATCAGGAAGGTCTTAGCACATTCTGTCTTCTTTGTCAGAAACATGACTAAACATGACATTACCTTCAGAGAAAAAGTTACTGTCAACAGGAACTAACTTGTCTTGCAGATGTTCCACAACATTAAATAATGGTAAATATACAGGGTTAAAAAAAATCTGTTGCGTATTCAACACTGTATTTTAGTACTTTGGCAGTAATTCCTTTTATAGTGTTGCCAGGTATGATGACATTCACCATTTCATTGAAAGTCTGCTTGCTTTAATTCTTTCCTTTTCTTCTCAAATCAGACAAATCGCTCCTGTACCTGATCCTATAGGTTTATTCTGCTTTCAGATCAGCAGACACAAAAACGGATGCTTTTCCTCTCCTCATACTCCTAATCCAGGTTGTTGCAAAAAGTGCTGAGATAAATAATATATAATTTACATTATTGGTTACTGGAAACTACAACACTGTAGTTTCATCTGAACCTATATGAACATTAATTTTTTTTTCTCACCAAGGTCTAATGCATGGCTACTGAATCAATGTACATTATTGTGTATAAATGACTCCAATAAATTCAATCAAGCAATTTTTTATTACATTTTTATTGACATCTTGCTTGGTTTTATAAGACTGAGATCACTGTTTAAAAAAAAAAAAAAACAAGCTAATGAAAGTGTAGCTGGCTGTTTCACTGAAATCCGCTTGGCTCCGTCCTGGATATTGAGTGCTCAGCATGGGGTGTGGAAGTCGTTATATAATAATTTATGTTTCCATTCATTTGGATTATGTCACTATTTGGGATCCAGTTATTGTCTTTTCTGTTCAGATCTGTAAAAGTTGGTTACTCATCTCTCTCGTATGTCCTCATTGACACCACATCATCCATGATGCATTTCTAAAGAAAAAAGAAATCACAAACCCACACACCCACACACACACACACACACACACACACACACATACACACACATTTGTGTTACAGGGTCATGTGACGCAAAATCAAGCGTCAACATAAAAATTAGGCAATCTTTCCTACTCACCACTATCAATTTCCCCCCCTGAACTTCTCTTTCAATCGTTGTGCTCTTCCCTTCCCAGGTCTGTGTTTGAACAAGTTTACCATCCACTAATCTCATAACAGTCTGAAACAAGATGCCTATTAGAAAAATATACAGTAAAGTATACGTCTTCTAAAAGCCTTCCCATGTTTGTCGGACCTATACCTTTGCCTGCCTGTCATCTGCTGTGATCTCATCAAATTCTTCATCCAGCCGGAATTTTATTTCCACTGTCTTGAAGGTGGTAGTGGATTTCATCGATATGAGCCCCTGATCATCGACACTGAATAACAGACTTGGCTTGGCCAAATTTGCAATTTGCCTGGATGCAAAACCAATACCTGTAAATACAAAGATTATATTACAGAATTATTAAAGGAGGGTCCGGGTGAAATAACAGACTTACGCTATTGAAAGATCTTCAAAAGGAACCTGAGCAATATAAACAAGTACACTCTTGCGTAGATAACGTGATTCGATGTGGAAACGGGCTGCCGTTTGATCTAAGTGCAATTTAGTATGCGATAGATATATATATATATAAAAAAAAAGGAGTTAACTTACCTACAGCCTTCATGTATTCATCAAAATTCTCACTTGCGGTTAATTTCCATGTACCCATGAACTGTTCCATTATCACAACGCTTCAGAAATATGAATGAAACTATACTGCGTGGTGTACTCTATAATTCTGAACACTGGGGAGCCTAGATTAGAGGATTTAAAGACAGAGGCATGTGCAGTTTAAGCAGCGTTTAAGCAATAACAGGAGGTGGAAATTTTTCATTGGTTCAGTTTTTAAGAAGGGTGGGGTGTGTGTGTGTGTGTGTGCGATTGTGTGTGTGTGTGTCTGTGTGTGTGTGTGTGTGACCCGTCATTACATCCTCTCCAAGAGGTATTACTTCTGCAATCTACAGCAAAATAACAAAAATTTTGAATCCAAGTAATCTTGCAACACAAATGGGTAAAGGGAGATCTTGCCTGTAAATATGAGCCGTACGTTACGGAGAGGAAGCAAATCCATTTTAATACTCTCAAGAAAGATTCACAAGCTGAACACTGATACTGTATATCCTCAAAATCTCAGAGATGCAAAATATCCGAAGGCGATTTGCTTTGAGGTGTGTTGGAGCTGCGCTGTATTAAATGACTTCTAGGAATATATCATTCATATATCTTGCTATCTTTGGGCTTCCAGGTGAGGCATCTCAGTTAAACTTTATGCAAAAGGAAGTTATTATTAGTTATTATCATTATTGTGCAGAGGTCGTCTTCTCCTGCATGCAGTGAAAGTGTTCTGTCCCACCTTCTCATTGAGAAAATACTGTACTGTACAGTCACATAACCCCAACTGTATCCTTTCTACACTGGCTACCTGTCAAGTTTAGAATTGATTACAAACTGCTGCTACTTGTGTACAACGCTCTAGACGGTTTAGCTCATATATATCTAACCAGTCTTCTAACACACTAAACTCCGTCACGTTCTCTAAGATCACAAAACTCTGGTCTTCTGCTAGTTCCTAAAGTCAGTAGAGCACTTTTGTATTTAGCTCCCAAACTTTGGAACAGCCTTCCTGATTGTGTTCAGGGCTCAGACACACTCTCCCAGTTTAAAAGTAGATTAAAGACACATCTATTTAGTCAGGCATATACATAATACTTCACATAAACTTGTGCTACACAATACAATCTAATGCTAGCTAACATAATGAACAGCTGCTACGCTAAGTCTTCTCCACTGTTCTCTTTTTCTACTCATCTCGAGGCATCGTGAGATCGCTCCAACTCTAGTTGTGTTCCGCTTTGTGAAGATTTCGGGCCTTCATTGAGACAAGGCCAACTCTGCTAGGATCCTGGGGTATCTAGAAATGTACCTGCTCCAGTTGGATTCCACTTCATAAAGCTTCCAGACATTCAAAGAGGAGATACCATGTGTATGTGGTCTTTGAGGGCAACAGCCTCCTAAATAACACACAATTGTCAGATTGTATATTTTTAATTCACACCTGTGTCACCCAAATGAGGATAAGGTTCCCTTTTAGGTCTGTTTCCTCTCAAGGTTTCTTCCTTTTCCATCTAAGGGAGTTTTTCCTTGCCACAGTCACCTCAGTCAACTTGCTCATTGTGGATAAATACAAACACACATTAAAATAAATGTCTATTAATCTTTAATTTTTGTAATTTTTTATAATTCCTAGTATAATATTAAACTCTTTTTTTATGTTCATTTTCTGTCAAGCTGCTTTGAGACAATGTCCGTTGTAAAATGCTCTATACAAATACATTTTAATTGAACTGAATTGTATCATTGAAAGAACTTGACTTGATTTATGGCACAGTGGTCATGTCAGCGCTGCGTCGCTCACACAGTTCGGCTGTCATGCTGTGAGACTGAAACCAGCTTTAATCCTGAACATAGGAATTTTAGAAGTACGCAGGATTAGCATTTCTGACCGAGTTGCACATTCTCATAATGCTACACTGTAAAAAATGACTTACTTACTAAGAATTTTTGTCTTTATTTTAATACAAATATCAATATGAATTTGTGCTTAAGAAAAGCAAAGAAATCTGCCAGTGGGGTAAGAAAAAAAAAAAATCTTGAAATGAGTTTACTTTTTCTTAAAAGCTAAATTCAAGAATGATTCAAGAAAAAAATTCTTACCCCATTGGCAGATTTCTTTTGCTTGTCTTAAGCACAAATTCACTTAAATTTGATA
>JAOTRN010000046.1:22035575-22054712 GCA_028566695.1 Bagroides melapterus | reverse complement strand
TATGTATGTATGTACTGTATGTATATGCACAAATTATTTCCCCCATTACCATAAAGAGCTACGACCTACCCCCTTGTCCAAAACTACTGGGTGATCTGGCAGAAAGTCAGGTTTTTTCTTTGCCATTGGTACACTTGCCAACTTGATCAAGAAGTCTCTGCTGTATGATATTCTCTCTATCAAGAACAAAAAAGACCAAACTTTAATCTCACACATCATTTAACCAAACCAGGTCAAATTCAAAAATTGTAATCACTGGCAAATCAATGTGGTATAAGTAGAATGAAACACTTTGGGTCATGCTGTGATAAATAAACACTGTTGTGTTTATTTTAATAATGTAACAATGACATGAAATGCCTGAATGACTCCTACCTTGTTTGGCAGGTGCTTTACTTTGGCTGTGCAGCTTGAGAACATAAAAATGCTCCACTCTTATGTTGATCTGTAACATAAACAAGAGGTACTGTGGTGCAAGGGGTACCAATGTTTAAAATGAGAAGAAAGTGACACTACTTCATCTGATTTTACAGCACGTGGTGTTTAAAAAAAAAAAAAAAAAAAAAAGCCTTACTGGTGTTTCTCTTGGGTTCTCTACAGGCTCAGTCACTACACACATAAAGAGCATATGACTTAGAATAAAGACATACAGAAGTATTCACAGCAACAGACCTGCTCAGGTTAGAAGAAATACTTAAAAAAGTGTTAGCTTGATCCGGTGAGAACTGTTATTACCTTGATGACTATTTAGTCTGCGCAGTGGCCTTGCTGGCTCCAGGTTTCGCATCCTCCTTGTGGAGACCGCCATCATCCTGATGAAATAAAATATCCTCTTTGTACAAGTCATAGTGAACTCCCATAATCATGACTAAATAAAAAGCTTTAAGTTTGGGCATTAATCAATATAATTAGCTTTAATAAGTACGTCATCAAGTCAAACGGAATCACTTTGGTACTTGTTTTACATAAGGAAGAAATCACACCTGCTTTTAGTAAAATAATCATCGCCCACATAATGGGATGCAGCCTGATGGCACATCCTGAAGTGTTTTATATTTTATAAATCAGCCGTTTGACAATGATAACTTTTATGTCACAGAATGTTAGATGAATAAACACTGTTGATATAAAGCATGCACACGTCCAGCTAAATGCACAAGTGTAAAAGCTTACATCCTCAGTCTGAAATGCTAAAAGCTACCAGGAATGTTTTGCAAAGGATCCATCATCGTCGTAAGTAATAAAAATGTGTGTTCCTACTACTGGTTCTCATAGTATTAAGGTTTATCAATGGATGGTGCAACTAGCATTCCAAAAGATTACTTACGTTAGCGATTTTTAACTCTATTAGACGTTCAATCTAAGGTTTGAATCTAAAGACTTTTTTTTTTATTGGTGTTTATTAATTTTTTTAATGCACTAGCTGGTCTATAATCCTGTCTCAGGTACCTTGAAATAAAAATACTTTTTTCAAATCTGCTTTAAACAGGATAAAAATGAATGTCCAAGATATCAGGCCTGCCTGTTGGTGATGTTAAATGGAGTCATGCCACTGGAAATTGAGTGACCCTATGTTTAGGTCTTTTTGTACGAGTTTTTTTTTTTTTTTTTCAGATGCATTTGGGAAGAAAATTTGAGACATGATAACCTGCTCATAATAAAACAACGGTGGAAATCTTCCTATAGTGAAGGTAGATAAACGTTGCACAAATTTGCCATAGTTTATACTTATTATCTAAGATACATTACTACATTAAACAATATAAAATGTAATACAACACAACTACTAATACTTGTGCACTACGGGTACAAAATGTTTAATTAAATACCTACGATTTATGTTTTGACCACCTGTTTTACTCATGAAAGAAGTCAAATTAGTTAACATAAACTGGATTAAATATATTTGGGTGTTTTGTTCACTCACGGAACTATTTAAATCGTTTTAGCATCTAAATGTTAGCTACAATTCACCCCGATTACATGTCGATGCTAGAGCCTTGCTGACTGATAAAAGCTCCTCACAACTGCCATTTCAAAAATAAAACGCAAATTAATACTATTCTTATATTTTGCAATCTCTGGGAGAAAGAGATCACTGGTGAAATAATGTCAGACGGTACAACACAGCAAAAAAAAAATTAAATGAATTTGTGATCAGTGATAAACCGTTCAAAAAATAAAACTATGTTAGCAGCCCGTGTCGTGATCATGGCAGATAGACCAAACCACAAGCATTGAAGCTTTAGTGTTAAAGAACTTTTAAAAAAAAATAACATTGACACCTTACCATGCTTTCACCTAAAATACGTGTGACTATTTAAAAAGTTACAATAATTAACTTTTAATTGCTGTCTTACGTGATGTATTTCTCCAACGCCAACGGGATCTCTGTAAAAAAAAATTTAAAAAAAGGTCTCTCCTACTACATACTACCTTACTACGTAGTATCTTCAAATAGAACGGTGCAGAGCGGTGCAGCGCTTTAATCACCCTATTTATTGAGGCAGTGTGCTATTCCGGATTCAGCATCTGGGATCATCCGAAACGGCGCTCTATTTGACATTATAGTGCACTATGAAGGGTGTTCCTGCTGTCATCTGAACACACTATATAGGTAGAAGGGTGCTATTTAGGGTACAGCTTCGGAGGAAAACAAAACAAACCATGAACAAATCGAAGTACGTTACCGGAAGAGATCATGTATTCAGCTGCTCCGTAATAATCATCATTTCTTAAACGGAAGATTTAATTCAAAATTGTAAACGAACGGTAGTGTTAGAGTTTCAACTGTGATGTGTAAAGTGATCTGTTTCAGTGCTTTCACACATGATGTAGGCAATTTTAGGATGTTCTGAAGAATAAAAATGTTAGCGACAGTATCAGCTGATTCCAAATGATTCCCTACCCTGCCCAAGTGCACTATCACTGAGTGACTTCATGAGCCAGCGTCCTGCGAATGAGCCGCCATTTTGGTAAAGCGAGGATCCTAGTCAGATACCCGCCTACTTACCCAGCGTGCTCTTATACGGATTATGTGTGCAACTCATTACAGCTGTGGTTTAAAAAAAATAGAAAGCAAGAAAAAATCGTTTCCTAGACATCTACAGGCATGCAGAGTAAACATAGACTCTAAGTGATTTTTAACTTTTAACTGAGCAAAAGAACAAGCACTGGACCGCACACTAGATATGAAACGATATCTGTAAATGCATTAAGAAATAACATATCCAGAACACCAGAATTCACAATTTTATCCAGACCATTTATTTGCTTCATTACAACACTTGATGCATTTAATACTGAGCTGCAGTAATATGAAATGAATGCCATTGTACTTTTATTTCAGTAAAAAAAAAAAAGAAAAAAAAAAAAGAAAACCAAAACAAATGAAGCCAATAAAAAAGAATAATTCAGTGCACCACACACACTATATATTAAATTATTTTAAATGTAACACAATTCAACATTATAAATACATGCATATATATACCATGCATGTTGGGGGGAAAAGTATATTAACAAAACAAATTTTAAAAATGTGGCTCTCTTTTCTTTGGAGATGTCTGATGAAGTTGCTGGAAATGTGCAGGCAAATGGTCACTGCATCGCCAGGTACTCTAGGGATGAGATCAGGAGACCCACTGCTTTAACTTCATCCAGACTGGAAAAAGTGAATGTTCTTTACTCCTGTGTCTGAATAGAGATGCTAGCTAAAGCTAATGTATAATGATCTGTCTGTCTACACTCACCAATTACTTTAAAAAGAGAACCTGTTTTGATCCTGGATGAGCTGGTTTACAAGTGTTCCTATTATAGTGGCCAGTAAGAGTTAATCTGAGGCATCATGTTGAACAATCCAGATTATCCCCATTTCAGTACCATAGCAGGTTTATACCCATAGAAGTAGCATAGAGGCTATGCCTTGATCAGTAGTATCAATGAATTGCACCAGCATTGAGCACATTGTCATATTACTATTTTGTTTTTCATTGAACTTTGCTAAAATGTTTATCATCCAAATTAAGCTGATGTTCATGACTTTTTTCTTCCTGACTGTATTTCACACTCTGTTGTCTGGGACTTGAGATAAGTTACCATCTTGTACATAATGAACACAAGCTGCTCTCACACCATGAACCTTTTTTTTTTTATATCACTATACAGTACACATGTGTCGGGTACATGTTATAAAAAGTAGGCATCCATCTCAAATGAAAAATACAGTGGTTCATAAATCATCACTACACATTTAACAAATGAACAAACATTTCTAGGGGGGAAAAAAAGCTAATGAAAAACAAAAATAATAGCAAATCACACTGTAAAATGCTAATACAATTAGCATAACTATTACCATAAAGTTTCTAAAAGAATAAAAGTTCATTTCACTTAATGTTTCGTATATTACCACTTATGGGTAAGAAAAACGAAATATAATGGGGAAAGAAAAAGGAAAAAAAAAAAAAAGAAAAGAAAAAAAAAAAAAAAAGACAAATCGTTATAAACAGCTTTCTAAAGAAATGCCCAATGTATCTCATTCTACACTAGCATAATGTTAATTTTCCTTGTACCAATGGGTCTTCCATTTAATTCCTGGACAGCAGTGACTGCCTCACTGTGGCTTTCAAACACAACAGTCGCAGAGCTTGTAGGTGCTCCACTCCTATTATACTGCAACGAGACAGACCCTGGAATTACTTTATACCCATAGCAGAAGTCATAAATTTCATCAATCCTTATCTTAGAGGGTAGGTTGAGCAACCTGACACATGTCGGCTGATTAAATTGTTGGTTTGGTGGTCCATACTGATGATTGTCTGGACCACATGTCTCCCCTCCATAAGTGGCAGGGTTTTCAAAATGCTCCACTGGACCACCACTGTTTCCAAGACCATAGTTTGGATCTGGCATTACGTCACAATTGTCCTGATGAATTCTGTCATTAAGGAAATTTGGCTCACTGTCGTGTCTTGGTGCGTTTCTTTGAAAGTTCCTCTCAGACATGTAGCTGCTGTCAATACCAAATTCTTGCATCTGAGCCCAGGTGATGCACTTCAGCATGACCTCCGATCCAAGAAATCGTTGCCCGTTTAATGACTGTGCCATAACTGCCTCCTTTTCTGTCTGAAAAATTATTAAAGCCTCACCAAGACCAGTTCCTCTGTCATCATGAAGAAGGATAAGCCTGTCCTCTGAAAGCTGGAATCCATGAAAGAAGTCCATGATCTCTACTTTCCGGACATCGAAAGGCAAGTTGCGAACATATATGCACCTTTTCTCAGAGTCATAAACGCTCTGTGTTGGTTCAGATGATCTGCTTGATCTTCGCTGGTCTTCTCTTGGGTTATCAGTAGGTTCTAGCATAATGGCAATCTTTTCTTTAGAAATAGGAGATACATAAACAACACTGTGCAAAAATGTTTCCTTGTGGTGAGCCAGGCCAGAACAATAGTCCTTTAGATTCTTGAACACCACAATAGCCGATTTGCTCCTATTGCTATTTTTATCAACAAAAATACTGATTTGATCATCTGTCAAAGACAGAGGATGGAGTAAGGCTTTTATATCGCGCTTTTCGACTGAAGATGGAAGGTTTTCATACAACACACCAAACTCTTCATTGGAAGGAGAATGTGACCGATGGCGAACTGGAGAGCGAGATCTTGTTCGAGATCTCTGACTTGCACCATCTGATACAACCGAGCCCCCGGATCTGACCCACTGATGTTCTGAGGCTGGCATTACTCTGATGTACCGTGGCCCGATGTATTTTCGATCCCTCTTCAGACCTTCACTGGCATCCTCTCTGGTTCTAAATTTGACCAAACCACATCCATTAAACATTCCATAACTGTTTCGCATAAAAATTAGGTCATCGATTTGTATACCATCAAAAAAGACACGGACATCCTCCTTCGTTGCTGAGAATGGCATTCCGGACAAGTACAAATAGAGGCTGTCTCCATCTCTCTTCAAAGTTCGAGAGTCATTAGGAGAAACTAGAGGAGGTCTGTTTCCCATATTTTGATTATCTCCTCTTCGAATATCTGCCTTCCCTTCCTCGTGCAGTGACGCGGATCTTCCTTCACCTGCTGGTCTTTTGACAACCTCCTTGTAATTCCTCCTATTATTTGCTTCTGATTTCCTCGTGCTTTCCTCAAGAACCTTCTGCATCTCTGACCTGCTACTCAAAAGCAAGGTGACTGGAGAGCCCTTAATGCATCCTCCTGAGCGAGTCATCGCTCGTCTGGCATCTTCGTCTGATGCAAAAATTATGAACGCTTCCTCAAGTTCTCCGCCAATTATATGAACCCCACCATTGGGTATTCTAAGGCCAGTGAAGAAATTGCGAATGTCGTCAGAACCAGCTGTGATTCTAAGTCCCCGTAAGCGGATGACCACCGCCATGATGGCACACACAACAGCACCTGCAGACAAAAGTACACATTATACTGTTATCTCCATCTCGGCCATGGCCCACCATGTCACAGTATTCAAGGTCTTCCATTTTCCAAAAACCAATGCTTAATAGTGGACCACAGAGCGATTATCATACTAACACAGAATAAATTATGATTCCGACTGCATGTTACTTAACAACCTATTTCTTGCTTTTAGTTACAGGCTACTTCTTCCTTTACTTTTAATCCTTGTCGTGTCCTCCAAAATAACACCGCTCCAGTTCTCAAGAAGAAAAACGTGCATCCTGAGCAATCCAACATTCATTCCTTATGATTTCCTCATGATGACCCATCACTCTCAACGGCAAAAAGAGATTTGTTAAATTACGACAATCGCACTAATCAGATCCTTTTGTAAAGTCCACTTGAATGGCAGTTCTCACCACAATATTGTCCATTGCTACCACATAAATGGATTCAGATCCATGTCCGACACGTCATTCAAGATCACCTCAATCTTCTTCAAAGAGCGTCATCATTCAATTCCCCTTGAAGAATAGCATCACCAATTATTTTCCTATGCCACTTTCAACACAACACCTATGCCAATTCATATACACACTTACCTTTGAGTTCAAAATATCTTAATCCCATTGTTTTGCATACCAACTCAAATAAGCACATTATCCCAAGGCCTAAGACATTATCTAGTGCAAACATTTCATAAAATCCAAGAACTGAAATTGGACATGCCCTTATAAGGTACACACATTAGTCAACACTTGACTATGTCACTGCCACAGTCAGTAAATGAAAGTTAGACATTCATTCATTGAGTCATTCGTCTATCTTCAGCAACCACTTTATCCTGGTCAGGGTTCAGGTGACTCCAGGAAGTATCCCAGGAATATTGGGTACGAGGCTAGAATACACACTAGATGGGACATTTGTCCAAGGTATTTTACAAATGCACACAATCAGAATCGGCTTTGATTTGCCAAGCATGTTTAAACACACAAGGAATTTGATTCTCTCATATATCTATATGATATATGATTTATGATGCTCTCATATAAAGGCAAATTAGTATAGCCAATCCACCTACAAGTATGTTTTCAGAGGGTGGGAGAAAACCAGAGAACACAAAAGAAACCCATATGGACATATGAAACTCCCAAGCTATTAGAGACCTTGATTAGTGAAATTAAACTAAAAGAAAAGTGAAATATCAATGTCAACACACTGACGTAAAAAACTAAATCAAAATGAAGCTCTCGCTTCCACAACAGCCTCCACACACAAAAATCCCTTTACCAACTGGTGGGGTGGGAAATACAACAAAAGCCAATGGAACTAAATCAGCTTCCAGAATGTACTGTTGGTTCTCACACAAACACACTCGAAGTTCCAATAAAACATATGAAACACAACAGCCAAATTGTTTCATGTGACGAAGAAAATACCGCGAACTCAACACCGGGAACAATAGCTTACATAGTACAGTTACAGGACACGGCGGATTTCTAAAATAGTTAAAACCCAAAAAAGATGTAACGACACAACAGGAAAACAACAAAACAAACCAAGATAAATTTCCAGCATCTTATATTAAAGTGTGAGCTGTACGTAGCAATGTAAAGGTTTCGCATAAGTACAATGCTAAGTATGGCTGCCAATGATGACGCACATACAAAGCAAGACTCAAATCAGACGCTCATTACCGAATCACTTACACGTGCTGCCACGGACCGGCACCTGATTAAGCTTATAAACCACTGCAGGGCTTGTTTAACCAAGATGGCAATATTTTTCTTTCAAGTCAGTCTTTTTTCCTTGACAAAAAAACGTGTCACTAAATCAGCCTGGCCAAACAGCAAGCTAGCTGAAGGAGAATCTTCTTACTCTACGCTAGTTACAGAGACGGGACTGCTCCACACACTGCCATCTACAGCACCGAGGGCAACAATACAGGGTGCGGGGTAAAATTAAAGAAAGCTGCCGGTGAATTGCTGAGTGTTACGGGTGATTTAAAATAAATAAATAAATAAATAAATAAATAAATAAATATTGTGGTGTTGCTATTATCCACTTTCAACTGCTGCTCGAGTCTATTAAATGTCTTTAAATCGACACTACGTTTGTGTTTGCCGTATTGTTTACTCTACAGTCTACAATTTATTTTATAGCCTATATTTATTTCGTTTAAAAGTTTCAGCTCGTTTTACGAGTTGGTTGACATTTCATCTGAACTCAAGCGCTGTAATTGTTAAAGAACTTTATTTAATTTCTAACATTACACCTGTCTGATGAGACAAATGTCGATAATGTTATAATAATGTCCATATTCTTCACTGGTTATGTACATACTTATCTCACTGTTTTTATACACTGTATGACCAAAAGTATGTTTACACCTGACCATCATACTCATACCAATACACTTTTCCTTCACTAGAACTAAAGGTCCAAAACATTGCACACAGTGAGAACCATGAAGACCTAGTTTGTCAATGTCGGTGTAGAAAAACTGGACAGGGCCGCACTGAGACAGCAACTGAACACCTGTGGGATGAATTGGAACGCTGACTGCACCCCAGGCCTCCTCACATGCCATCACTCACATATTCTTATCATTGGGTGAACATTTGGTGTCCACCATAACAAAAAAAACAGTTACATAACCTTGGTTTTAAAACTCTGAAAGCAGAGAAAAAAATGTAGTGCAGCATTTATGAGTAAAGAAAATCTATAACAGCAACAGGGAACCTGTACTGAAATATACCTTGGCCCATTACATGCTGCATCATTAAAATGGGGTTTGGGAAAATATCATGCTTAAGACATTAAAACAAACACACAAATAATGCATGTTCATGCTCAAACCCTCCCACACCATGTCAATCATAAACAGTGTTTGCTGTCAAAAGAACAATACTAACAAAAAAACATGGCTAAATTCATCCATCCAAACAAAGGAATTATAAATCTTTACATGGTTTAATGCATCAAAATGTCTAAACGCTTCAATTTATGAAGTAGAAAGTTTTGCTGTGAGCTAGGACAGTTTTTTTGGTTCATTGAAGAAAAAATTAGCCTATGTTTTTTTTTTTTTAAGTTAATAGTAACTGTTAAAATAGAGAGAGACTGATGAAGGAATGACTTTGATATGAAGCTAAGATTGCAATAAAGGTGAAAACAGGAACTTATTTCAGATGTCTCACAAGATTAAAACTAGCAATAAAAGCATTAAAATGTGCAAAGAATCGTTCTGTAACAAACCAAACATTGCAATCGTTGGCAAATCTTTGTGGTGTAAGTGGAATAACACAACATGATATGTTGTTATACCAAACTAATGCACATTCAGGGAGGTTGGGGGAGGGGGGGGGGTGTAATTTTTGACAAATAGAATATTATATCATCATGATATATTCTAAGACTCATCAACAGAGTTTTTTTTCCATTCTGACTACACTTGTGAAAGAGAACATTTTTCAATGAACTGTCTGAATTGGATATAACTTTTTGAGTGCACAAACCATGCCACAGTCTATTTGTTTTGATTGTATACTTAATGTTCATGATGACAGAAAAGGAACTGAGACACAAAACTTTACATTTTTAATGTTATGCTGTGAACAGTTTTAACAATAAAAAAAAAAACAGACCAGGTAGAACAAAATGCTAAAGTTACATTATCATTAATTATAATAATAATATATTATATATTATATTCTGTTATTATAATATAATAATATATATATTATATTATTACAATAGTTTAATATTATATTATAATATATATATTAAAAAATCTATATTAATCATACTATGCATTATTATGCATTATATATAATAATGCCTGCAGTTGAAGACATCACACCTAAGCACAAACAGGGTTTAAACAAAATGCATGACAAATTTCACAGATATCACATAAGAGTATTCAAGATTGTGACAGTTTTAAGCCTCACTGAGACTCATACTTCTCAGTGAGATCAGAAAATGTATTTAATGCCCTCTGAAATTCTTCTGTCTCTATGCCATAACGTTCGTACCAGTGTAGATAGGCTTGTGCATTTAACATCTCTGTTGTACGTTGAGCTACGTGGCTTAATAACTTTGTGACGCTGCTGTGGTTGGAACATACAGTGAGCATGCGGGCAGACAAGCAGACATTAGCCTCATTTCGGGGATCTGGAAGAAAAGTAAAAGAAGTTGATTTAAGGGTGTATAGTTCTGTACCTGTACCATAACTGTTTACAATAACAACAAAAATTAGTGACATAGGATTCCTTCATGCAAAACTAAGTGATGTGGAGAAACATAACTCACCAGTCCAGTAGTCAACAGGAAAAGGATTCCATGGGACACACCTATGTGCTTGTCGCAACTTCTGCAGGACATTAGAAACAATAAACGAATCGTCATGGTTGCCACGTGCAACTGCCAGCACAGCACGACTAGAATACTGTACTCAGCAATAAGGAATAACGAACAGACGAATATATAAACATTTCATTTCTTTAAACAGCAATGTAAGCATTTCTATGACAGTATTGTTGATTCCAGTCAGTGCTGCCAGCTCAGGCATTCACAGTAAGAATAACTGAGTAAAAATAGCTTCATGACCAGCTTGTATTGAGAAGCACACAGTAAAATGATTTCATTCTCACAACACTTCTGTAGTACCGAGTTGTGAACACTTTGGCCATAACTGCATACCACCTATAAAGTACTATAAAGTCTGTCACTACACAAATGGTGTATAAATAGTTATTATTTAAGTGTAATCTTTATTGTGCAACATGCAGTTTGGGACACAGCCTTGAATTTTATCTAAAATACTGATGCACACTATAAAAGAAAAAATAACCGCACAGCTCACAATTTAAAAGCGATTCTTCTGCAAAGTAGCTTCCAGTAATCATGAGAGGGCAATATTCCTATAAGCTACATCCTGTAGCTTTAATATATGCAAGAAATGTAACTTTTTTTCAAGCCTTTTGCTTCATATTGGAAAAAAAGATGAACAATCGACTTGGCATGTTTCTGTACATGAACAGCAATGTCTCTTACAGTTTTCAATGATCACAGCATAAAAGAATTTGGACTATCAAACTGTCATGGTCTGTGTGCTCATGATTGTCCTGAAGGCTTTGAATACCTGTTTTAGGAGTAGTGCACATGGCTTGACTCTATGCTCTTTGACCAAACTTCAACGAGCATGCAAATGATCTCTGCTTGCAGAATGCCTATTTAAGGATACAGGTTGTCCGTCAGGTGAAAGCTGAGGTAGATTCTGAACTGCTTCACTGGCTAAAGTGTCCCAGTGGGACAGCTCACTAGACAGAATTATAAAAAGTTACTAATGATGCTAATAACAATGCACAAACTTGTCATTCCTTAATATGTATTAGTAAACCATCCTAATACACACAAAAAAGTGCACCAAAATGTAATTTAATCACAATCTGCCTTCTGAGCTGATCACAACTTACCTAGCCGAAGCCTGAGTGGTGTAGAGTAGCTTCGCTGTAGGAATAGGACACACAGACCTCACCAATTCCCATGGCTCTATTCCCAAACTTTGGCCACTTTAAGGAAATCACTGATTAGATTATATGGTCAACGGTTTGTGGACACATTACCATCACACACGTGTGCTTGTTGAACATCCCATCCCAGATTTAATCCATCCTGTTGTTATAATAATCTCAACTCATCAGGGAAGAATTTCCACTAAATCTTTGTGCACAAGGACATTGTTATGATGGAACCATTTGAACCTCTTAGTTCCAGCAGTGGTGGACCATCAGGGCCAGCAAGGCCTTCTCTGCTGGCCTAAACACTATCAGACACACTGACCTACATTCACAACCTAAATTCTAATATTTGTTCCATGAAATTGTATTAATTTATTCCCAACAGTCTGTTCTCTTCATTTTGTAGTGTTTCTCTTGGCGGCACTGCTTCCAGTACGTGTATGTGGAGGTTAGATTTTTTTGTCCAATCAGCCTCTCTGTGCTGCCGTGTCAATCTAATCTACTAATCACTACTAATCAGTAGTGCTAGACGATGTAACTTCAACTATATTAGCAATGGGACTGTTTCTTTAACCAATCAGATTTTAAATTCACCTCACAGTTCCAGCTAGCTGGCCCACAATAATGTTAGCATTTTTCCATCCTCTGATTGGTTGGTCAGAGCAAAACTGTTAAAGCAACACGTCTGTAGCAATCTGCACACGTTAATACATTTGAGTTAGAATTTTTATGCCTACAATGGCTGACAGAGGAGGAGAAATGTCTCAGACATACTTAAGAATGCATTTTCAAGGCAGACTTTTCCATAAAAGCAAGACATTGTGAGGAGAGGTCTCTGTAATGCCACGCCTTGTTATATTGTGTTTTTGTATAGTATTGATAGTTTCTACAATTGCGACGTGATAGTGGCAGTATTAAGAGGTGGATTAAGTCAGATAAGCCTCCACTGAAGGCCTAGGTACCAAATGAAAGGCCCGCCACTGAGTCCCAGGGTAGGGAAATTGTAATGCTACAGCAAACAGAGATATTCTATAGAATTGTAAGCTTCAAAATTTGGGGAAGGCCTACATATGGGTGTGATGGTGCAGTGTCCACATAGATTTGACCATATGACATATTAAGAAAACACACTGAATTAAAAAGTACAGAATCATCAACACTTTGTCCTAAATAAGATTTGATTAAAATGTGTTGTAAAACATGACTTTTATACTCAGTCTCAGCAGGCAAATTTTGCACAGAATCACATTTACCTGCCTGTAGTAAGAGTCTTCACTGGCATCAGGAGTCCAGCAATACATGAGGTTATGTGTGTATTCATTACTGAGAGTGAGCTTTGTGGAAAGCCACAGGAGACAGTTCCAAACCCTGCATGTGATTTCCTTTGAAATCCAGCACGATTTAGTACATGGTCATTATGAAAAAGAAGTATGCCGTCGGCCGACCTGTGAGTTAGGGAGAACTTAGTCATACATAAAATTGGAACAAAGTTTATATAAAAGCTGATCTAATAAATGAACATTTGAACCTGTGTAGTGCTGCTAGACTCAGTAAAGTGTTGTAGTGCTGGAGCGGGCTCTCTCCACTTTGATGAGGGACCACGGACACGGTCAGGATGTGACCTACAGGAAACTCTTCACGAATTTCCTCACACAGCCGTGAACCGAGACCTGCTCTGCCAAAAAGGTGGAAATAAAGATATGCAGGATTTTGTTTGTCTTCCCTGTTGAATAAATGTTATTTCTACGCTGAAGAGTGAGCTCACTGTTTTTGATGAAAGAATTAAATATTGGCTGCTGGGCCACACTGCTCACCAGACCCTGTGCCTCCAGTCAGACTGTGCAGGAGAATAGTTCCACCATAGTAATCTTGTCTTTCTGCCTCTTGACGCAAAGCCTCCATTGTAAGATTGAGTAAGCCGTTGTCACCCTCAACGTTGCCTCCATGGTAACCTGTTTTATACATTCAAAATAACAGCTTGGGTTACTTGTTTTTTTTTTCAGAAACACAGCAAAAATGCTACAACATATAATTCCCCATGCAGTACTTAAAGTACATATGCCTCTTATTAACATGGCCACCTGGCTATACAATCTCATACAATTGCTATAATAGTTCATTATCATCTTCATAGACATGGATTTGTGAATTTGAAGCTTTTATTATCTTTATCAGGTGTAAATACTTAAATTGTTAAACTGTGTTCTTAAACTATTAAGACACAGAAAAAGTTAAGTTACGATGAAAGTTAAACTGGCACCCTTTTAAATATTTGTGTTTTTTATTACTTCGTAACAACACTAAGTATCATTTCTAAGAAACAAAAAATGTAAGTAGAATTTGTGCCTATATAATGTATACTTAAAAAATTTCATGATCATTAAACAAAGTAAATCTAGATTAATTGCCATTGAGTGTGACTGAACTGACCATATGCCCAATTTCCTCCACGTCCTCCCTTTCCCTCAACAATGTTTGAAGGACGGATTTGCCTGGATGACAGAACTTAAATTTTAATTTCTCTCATAACAAAAAAATGAAAATCTTTCAGACTTTATGATTATGACTTACCTATTTTTGACAAACTCATAAGCTTTTCTGAGGACTTTGGGCTCAGTGTCAACACACACTGCTGCTAGTTCACCATTTCTGGAGCTGAAAGGGCATCTAAAAATAAAAAAGAAAAGAAATAGTCTTAAATGATTAATAAATAAATTAATAACGAATTTCATGATATTTGTTTGGTTAATTACCTTTTCTTGTGCTGATTTGACTTTTTAGTTATGAGCTTCCACCAGTCTAGGCCCAGCTGATTTCCACATTGCCCAACTTGCAGCACTACAGCAGACATGCTTTAGACGTTAGAAAATCTAAGAGTACTGCTACACGCAATCAATGGCTTAAGGTTTCATTACTATACTTATAAAATAATAATAACACTATAACACTGATATCCTAATATAGAGTCCCTTGTCTAATCTAAGTGATGTTAGCTGTGGGAGCTAACCGATTCTGATTTTCTTCCTATCCCGTGTAACAAACTCACGAATAGTCCACGATTCAAACATTAACATGTAGTCGTATCTGCCTGGCCTGCTTTGGTCGGTTATAAGCGGTCTTTGGGAGCTCGACTAAAGTGTGTTTATCGGTGTCGTCTTCGCGCTGAATGCAGCTGAAGAGGTGGAGTCGAAACCGGTGCATTGTATCGAATCAGGATAGCGTGAGCTTTCTCTGGCCGTCTTCACTAGACCATGAAGCAAAAAGGAGGTTGCGTTTCACGACATGCTCTGTGGTGCTAAGAAAGTGCACCAAAAGCAAAACCCGGCTTTATTCATGGACTCTATTGGATTAACTTGCATCTGCCATTAATTAAATACTTACTTGACCCTAAACGCATCCACTTTATACGGAGGACGACTTGCTTTTGAGGACAGTTAGCCAGCTAGCTGGCGAGCGCTTGGTGAAGGCTAGTTGGCTATCCCGTGTGGATTTGACGTTTGATGGTGGATGTTTATCAAACAACCGAATGAGATTGCCACTCTTGGTGTCGACGATGGGGGCTTTACCTGAACTAGACCAGAGTCCGAAGTGAGTATTTTCTCGGTGTTTACATTGCCTTTTAACAATTTAGTTAACTTATATTCTGAACACAAACATCTCCAGAATGTTGCCTTGCTAGCTTAAATGCTAGTCAGCCATCGAGCTAACTAGTCATCAATATCGTTATCCGAGTGGTTTACCACGCCTGCTATGTTTCTAAGTGCAGAAACCACAATAAACCTACACGCTATGTATTGACAAGGACACACAACTTTTATCTACTTAAAAGGGACTAAATAAGGACCAGTTACACGTAAAGGAAAAACATACAGGTAGCTATCAGTAGTGAACTAGCCGACTTTGTTTTTTAGCATTCGTCAACCTCATACATAACTGGTTAATGGTACCACATCTGCTTAACTAAACTACCTAAGTATGTAGGCAAATCCTCGCACTTCAATCACACAGAAAAACACATCTATGGCGGAGAGTCAAAGCGTCAAAATAGATCAGACATTGCAGTCTATTTCTAACACGGAGGGATAGAAAGGCCTAGCCGTTAGGCCTCAGGTCCGCGGTGTAAATTTTACAACCCCCACATCTCCTTCCTGTGTTTTCGTTTATTGGGGTAATTCTTGTGGACTGGCTTGTTTAAACCAAGCACATTTTACACCCTTGTACGCGCTTGTCCTACTTCCAACAGCCGATCAGTATAGGTAACAGGTTAGCGTGAGCCAAATCTACCTTATTTGTCCACTTGGGATTATGTTTATGCATTGGATCTCTATACTCATTAGAGATAAAAACGTTAATATGTGGTCTACATCAGCACGAGCATCTATTCACTATAAGACCAGGGTTGTGTGTTTGTGTATGTTTTCTTTTGTATTTATTTATTTATTTATTTATTTTGCATCGATCGTGTAAGCATAATGTTGAAGGTCTGCCATCGTTTTCTGCACATTTAAGGCTTTTGCTCTCTGAAACAAAAGACAGCCTCTGTGACCAAGGACAGGTATAACACTGATGACAATTTATTAAGAAAGAAGGAATGTTATTTTCACTTTTGTAGTGCTCAGTTGTATACCTCAGACTCTGTGCAGTTCTCATCTGTCATCTGTTTACCCTTGATTTTATTCTTACAGGATATTTGCATATTAATGCGGCATGAGCTTTTCCTTTGGTATCAGACAGCTTTACATCTTCACATGAACGCTAACAACTCTTTTTCCTCATTAAGTGTCACAGTTGTTCTTCTCCATATCTGGGTATACACCACACAAACAAGTTTGCTCATGCCATAGCCTAATTACACCAACACTGAGACTTGCTGTATTAACAGGTAACTTTCCCTGTGCAGCAGAACAATTTTGTAAACATTGAGGTTTAGTGCAAACAACTCAGCATCCAATAAGAAAAGGTGAGGCTTGTTACAAAAGAATCGGATTGAAAATATATGCGGAAATAAAGAGTCATGTCCGTGTTGTTTCTCATCTTCAGGTTTTGCATTACATCAGAGAGCGTGCGTCTCTGAGCTGCTCTTATCCCAGTGAGGGAGCTTCCATCAAGGTGCTCCTCGCTCGGCCTGCCTCAAAATGGATGCACTGCTGAATCCTGAACTCAGGTAAGCTCCACACGTGTCACTAAGCAACTACGAGCAAGGTTAGAGTTACACGTTGCCTCTGACTGGAAGTAATTTAACGTTTCCATTTTGCTGGATCATTGAATACTTATATTGTTCTACAGAAACACTTCTACCACATGCTTCCCCTTTTTAGCTCATAATAAAAGAACAGAGATGATCAGGGTATCATGATCATTGTTTTGTCTACAATTAGTGCATCTAGGCAGGCTGGAGTGAAATTATAATCCAGGTCCGTAGATGAACTAGTCCTTCAGTTCCTTCATAATTATCAGCGAAGGATTTTAGATGCTTGGACAGTTAAATAATACAAAGCTGAAGCTAAAGTGTTTATTACTGTTGCCTTTTTTAGTATTTGTTTTGGCTTGTCAGCTGTTTTCATAATCAAAGAAATTTCAAAGCTTAAAAGACTCACATGTGGCAATGTTAAACTTTTTTTTTTCCCTCACACTGCCTTTGATTTTTTTTTTCTTCTATGTGCATCTTCAAAGGCAGGTTGCTTTCATTGTCTCCCTCAAAGAATTCATTCTTGATTTATTGTTTTGAAGATGAACTGTGCATGTGCTGATAATATTACCCCTCTTCTGTTAACCAGTTCTCATGCTGCTCCAATTCAGTTTAGCACTGGTTCTAGTTTGGGTCATTCTCCAATCCCAGTGTCAGTTCTGCTTACTGTACTTTCCTTAGAGACCATCACAGATTCACACAACATGTAGTCGTGCTTTGGAGCGGTGTATCAGTGGGTTATACACTTACAAAGGAAAACAATTTATGCAAATATGCTTGTGTGCATTTTCTCAGGTGTTTGTGTCTATATGTGTATGCAAATAAGCTTACATGCACGTGCGCACACAAACAAAAAGCATACAACAACGGTTTCATTTGTAGTACTATCCCTCACTAGCTTTTAAATGTATGTTTAATTAGTCTGATTGGATTTGGCCCACACTTTCAAGAATTCTGTGTTCTGTGACTTCACATCATGTGTATATCTGGATACGTCTTGTATGCGTACTGACCTGTCTTTTCTGACCAATGTTAGTCTGCCCTAGGCTTGTGTGATTCAACAGTAATTTTTAATACCTAAGCAATATTTCATTGTCATGAGATCCAGTGATGTTTATTGCAGATTATATTATATTTTATAGCCCTGCCAACCATTAGGCATTTTATGTTCACCCTCAAAAATTCTGCAAAAAGCATGCTTTTTCTTCTAAATACAATGGGAGATGAGCCAATCGACATGTATATCTGGAATGATTTGTGTAGGTGTTTTGAACACTCTACTCTTAAGAGACACTTACTGGAAGCACACTTACCCCAATCTCACAAGCTCCTGGCTCACATAGTGCCCTCGCTTTCGATATATATATAACGGCAGTTTACTATTTTATTTATTTATTTATTATAGTATGGCCAAAACAGCACTTTGTTTTTGAATATTAGAGAGAGGGCTTTTATGGGACCCAAAAATATTAAGAAGGCAAATCTAACTCTTAATAATAAAAATAATGGCAGTGATAATGATAATGGTCATTAAATATGCTGGGGTTTTTTTCTTTTGTCCCTTATTTTTATTTTATTTTTTATTTTTATCTTTTTTGACTGGCGCTGTCCTGCTCAACACTCAGAGAAGTATCACAATGTCAATGTGTCAGCTATGTGTCTTAACTTATTTCTTAAAAGATTATATATGGAAATAAGCATAAACCTCTTTAATGTACATCAGTGCAGAATCATCCAGTCACAGGACTGTTATGGCCTCTTGAGGTCTTGCCTCTTTTACAGGCTAAAAAATTTGGATATTTAAATTGTTTATTTTTTATAACGTAAAATCAGTAACACAACTGACTTTACAGAAGTAAAGTCATGTTTTTGAGATGCTTGCCGTCC
The DNA here is from genome assembly GCA_028566695.1 of Bagroides melapterus. Taxonomy (NCBI): domain Eukaryota; kingdom Metazoa; phylum Chordata; class Actinopteri; order Siluriformes; family Bagridae; genus Bagroides; species Bagroides melapterus. The sequence continues at coordinate 22,035,687 of JAOTRN010000046.1, read as the reverse complement.
ACTACAGAGACAAATTTAGAAAGTATAGATGGCTCATAAATTATAATGTTATAAATGATTAATTATAAAGGATGTGCTGAAATCTCTCACACTCTCACTCTCACATACTCTC
>JAOTRN010000046.1:21884938-21898465 GCA_028566695.1 Bagroides melapterus | reverse complement strand
ATAATAATAATAATAATAATAATAATAATAATAATAATAATAATAATAATAAAAACAATCCCAACAACGTATATGATCATGTTTTTTGCATGTAAACATTTACAGTTCCAAAATAAAAACGCAAATCTTTTTCCAATTATTTCAGGACTGGATCACATTCATGATCAAATTCTGATCCAGATTTTGGCCCTGGATATCAGATCAATGCTGTCTTTAATTAACACTTACTTGAATCACTGATTCTGTCATACTGCCTTTTTCCTGACCTGGGGGTGTGGCCACCCTTCCTCCTGCTCCCTGTTTCCATGGAAACATTGCCAGGATCCTAGAGTGGAGGTGCATACGTGAGAAGAATATGATGCAAAGAGTCAAACTCTCCTGGTCTTAACAGTAATATCTACTTGGGAAATGTACTTCTGGCTATGTGTGTTCTAGTAGCATTGAGAGGTTATTTTCAAGCCTGGTCACCTGACATTTTTGATCCTCCAGAAACTGGTGCTGACTCATCAGTCATTATAAAGACAAAGACTAATTGATTGAAGTGGAATTATGTCGACTTCCTGCTCACATTCACTTGGAATGAAATCCTGAGGTTTCACTGGTACTACAGGATAGGAAATGGTACTACAGAAACATTACACTACCAGTGATGTTCAGTGACCATATGCATAACTCATATGGAATAAGTAAGAGTATACGGAGGTGTGTGTGTGTGTGTGTGTGTATGTATTTTGTTTAAACCTACCTCTGAAGTCTCCCCACATGCCCCTTCAAGTACAGTCTCCTCATCCTTCTTAAAAACCGTGTAGAAGATGTAAACCAGCAGAGAGTAGAAGGCATACATCTTCCCCTAGGTACACTTTACTCCCTGTCAGCTGTGGAAAACACAGTCCGGCTTCTTTAGAACATCCCCCACTCTGCTTGTGCTGCAACACACACATACAAGCAATATCAGGCTAAACTTATCTGATCTCAGTAATCATATCCATGTCATATCCACATCGGGAAAAAAACTAATCGATCATCTGGATCTTCTGGAAAAGACATAGATCTCCTCAGAGAGAAAGCTGATGAATGGTTGAAGCTGGAGCATCTGCTCACTCAGCATACAGCAGACATTACATTGCTTGCTCTTTGTTCCTTGCAGTGGAATGAATTGTTTAGTTCCCGGAGCTTGCCTGTAGTCTTACCCATACATCAAGCTGCTTCTTCAGCAGCATTCTCCTCCCTCTACATTCTTCTGGCCCAGATTGCAGCTCTACATGGTGCTGATGAGATGAGCGCTGAGCTCTACAGCTATATTTCTTTCTACACCTCCCCCTCCTTCTCCAACATGAACACCGTGTCCCTCTCTTCTTCCCTCCTCCCTCACTGACACCAGCTGCAGAAAGTGTACTCAGTGCTGCCGGAGTGAGCTCTGCAGGGAGGCAAGTATCGATTGCATGCAGTCCGAAGCTCTGCGTTAATACAGTGTTGATGCTGATGCGTGATGTTTAACAAGAGCAGTCTTAATGGATGGTGTATTTAACACATTCATTGTTCCATAATATAGAAATAAAACATAGTGAAGCATGCTGTAGTAGAAAAAATAAAATCAACACAAGCGTGTTGACGGATAATTATAATAATAATGAGTAATAGCGCAACATAAAATGTATTATTCCGTATATATCACAGCAAATTTTCAACAATTACATGCAATTTATACAATTACAACTTTTAGCTGTATTTATTTTATAGTTACATTTCAGTATAGTTACATTTCAGTGGAATATGCACAATTCTAGTTCTAGGCTAGTTCCTGTCATCATTTGTGTTATGCCCGTTATAAAACATCTTTACCTCTTCAGACTCTAGTCATTACCTCACCAGTCATTACCTCACCAGGGTTTCTCTCTTGAAGTGAACACAGATAAACCTGATCTTGAAGATTGACGCACTAACTACGCACTCATCTTCCTTATAATCACAAAGTGAAAACAGAAATTTAGAAATAATTTTACATTTATTAGAAAGAAAAAAAATAATAAAATATTTGCAGCATCTTTTGGCAGAAAGTACAGTCTCTAGTCTTTTTGGCTAGGACACAACAAGCTTTGTACCTTTATTGAATGATTTTCTGACCCTGTTCTTTGCCAATTCTCTCAAGATGGGGAGCGTAGGTGCACAGCCATTTTCAGTTCTCTCTATAGATGTTCAATAGGGTTCTCAACACTCCTGTTTTCTTGGATTCCTGTTTTACTCTGTTGGCTATATGCTTTAGTGTAGTTGTCACATTGGAATGTGATCCTCTTGACCAGTCTGACGTTCTGATGAGCTGTGTTGAACAGGTTTTTATTAAGAATATCTTTGTACTTTGCACCATTCAGCTTTCCCTCAACCCTGACCAGTCTCCCAGTCCCTGCTGCTGAATAACACCCCACAACACGATGCCACCACCACCAACTCCAAGCAGGCTTTCATGTGTTTTACACTGAGGAGAGGCTTCTGTCTAACCACTTGGCCAAATGCCAGATCTATGGAGGGCTGAAGTGATTGTTGTCCTTCTGAAACTTTGTCTCATCTCCACACAGGATCACTGGAGCCCAGTCAGTGTGACCGTCAGGTTCTTGGTCACCTCTCATACTAAAGCCCTTCCTCCCGATTGCTCAGTTTGGCCAGGCGATTAGCTTGGTTTGCCAAACGTCTTCCATTTGAGAATTATGGAGGCTGCGATCTGTGCCTTGCAACAATCCTGTCCCTGAGCTCTGTAGTTCCTCAGTGAACTCATAGCTTGGGTTTTGCTCTGATATGCATTGTCAGCTGAGAGACCTTATAGCGAAAAGTGTCCAGTCAAATAATTTACCAAAGGTGGATTCAAGGTGTAGAAACATCTCAGCAGTGATCAAGAGAAATGTGACACATCTGAGCTAAATTTCAAGTGTTGTTGCAAAAGGTCTGTATGCTTATGAAAATGTGGTATTTCAGTTTTTTCTTTTTTTTTCCTTGCACTGTTTGCACAAGGCTCTGTGTCTTTGTAGCACCAGGGTCCTAGAGGAACGTCATTTGATTTCACTGTGTACTGCATCAGCTATATATAGTCAAAATGATTTCCTGACTTGACTTGAAATAAAGCCCTGCACTGAAATCTGCACCTTCCAGTTCGATGATTAATAATGACTTTAATCAGATGAGCTGGGTTTCAAGCTCTGTGTGGTGATGTAATCCTGTCATTCATTAGTGCTCCAGGAGCTCCTCCTCTGTCTATGTGTTCTGTTTAATCTCTTGGTAATACCTCAGACACAGCTGAACATTTACTCACATTTAACATGTTTAGAAGCAGGTGGTCTTGAGTCAAGAGTTATATAACGGAAGTAAATTTGGGGAAAGAGAAAAGTGGGTGATCAAAATGAAAATGATGGTTAACTTTTCTAGACATTTTACATTCAATGAGCAGGTTGTAATGCAAATTTACATATTTATTCAGTTATTTAATTAGCCAATCATGTATCCACAGTGCAGATTGAAGAATGTTCACAATAACCATCAGAAATGGGAAAAAAATGTGATCTCACTGATTTTTAATGTGCTATGATTGTTGTTGCCAGACAGGCTAGTTTGAGTATTTCTAGAACTGCTGATCTCATATGATTTTCACACACTAGTCTTTAGAGTTTACTCAGAATGAGGTGAAAGACCACAATATAAAGTTACTGATGGTTCTGTCTTGATGGAGAGATCTGAGGAAAATGGCCAGACTAACAACTACAAGAAGGATACGGCAACTCAAATAATCGCTGAGTTGATTAGAAAAAAAAATTGTGTGGTCTTTTTCCAGTCTTTAACTGTCAAATTTTAATGAATCTGTGCCCACTGTACCATCAGCTTCCTGTTCTTGGTTAAGAGAAGTAGAACTTGATGTGGTCATCTGCTGCTGTAGCTCATCCATCTTAATGGTGATGTTTTATGTGTTCTGAGGTACCAGGAAAATTATGTGACTGAGATTTTAACATCATTGAGATCACATTTTCTTTTACGGGAACGTCACCTGAAGCTTTTAATCTGTATCCACACAGTCGAATACATGTGCAGCTGTCATATGATTGGCTGATTAAAATAATGTCATGAATGAGCAGGTGTCCAAGTGTTCCTAAGTAAGTGCTCACTGAGTGTATAAATTCTGACTACCATCAATCATCCATAAAATGAAGAAGACATTCGAGGTGCTGAAGAATTTGCCAGGATGTAATTAAGAGGGATTAAATGGTGGGTGTTAAAATGCTGTGGGTTCAAAATGGGTTTTACACAAAGCTTTCAAATCAGCATTGTCACAGCACAATGTTTCCTGTTCAGTGAAGATTTCAGACCTTCAGTGAGAAGCCAATCCTGTGAAAATCCTGAGGATATCTAGACTTAATGAAGATTCGGGTATTCAAAGAGAAGAGGACAACTCCATGTGGTCTTTGAGGACAACAACCTCCTAATCAAAACACCCTTATCGGACTGTATATGAATGTAGAGAGGACATTATTCATAATAACACTCTCTGGTGTTTATAATAATTTATAATCACACCCAAATGAGGATGAGGTTCTCTTTTGAGTCTGGTTTCTCACAAGGTTTCTTCCTCTTCCATCTGAGTCTTGCCACAATCTCTTCAGTCACCTCAGGCTTGTTCACTGGGAATAAATACAAACACATTTAAATATAAGTGTAATATAAATCTTGAACTTGTATTATAGTAATCTTTGTATAATAAACTTTTGTATTATTAAGCTGCTTTGAGACAATGTCCATTGTTAAAAGTGCTCTACAAAAAAAACTGAATTGATTTGACATGCTCTTTACTCTAAACAGCTCTAAATAGGAAATAATGTGATCAAGGAAGGCACATAGAGATAAATACTTTAATTTATTTATTCAGTAGTTATAAAAAAAAAAAAAAAAAAAGTTATAAATTCTCCAAGACTGTTAACATTAGCAGCTCAAACACAAACATTTTAATACATCAACAACAATCCCAGGTCAGTCAGCTCTAAACAGTCCTTAGCCTTTTTATTTAAAGCTGTTTATACTTTATGTTTGTTAAGAAAAACTGAGTTAGGGAGAAAAAAAACACATGTTCTAGTAAGGTCCATCATGACACTGTAACAGTAATTTGCAGTGCTGTGTGAGGGGAAAGTTGTATGCAGACACCAGCTCAGACACATCATATAATCAGGCATGAAAGAAACGAAACTCCAGAGTGACAGACAGGATGTGAAGCCAACCAGGAGTGAAAGAGTTTAAGATTGTTGAAGAGTTGGTTACATTCTCTACACCGCTTATCCTGCTGGGTTGCTGGGAACATGGAGTCTATCTCAGGAGACTCGGAACACAAGGCAGGGTACAACCTGGACAGTATGCCAGGGCATGATCTCACACACTCACTCACACTCTGGACAATTTATAGATGCCAATCAATAGATAGCAAGCCTACAACGCTTCCCTTTGGACTTGGAGAAGAAACTGGAGTATCCAGATGCAACCTACAGCATGCAAACTCCACATCCTCAGAGGAGGAGAAAATCAAAGCGACAACCCTGCAGGTGTGAGGCAAACATGCTGACCACAACCCGCCTTGGATATTATAAAATGTGAGGAAAAACTGTTTTTTTTTTGCTGAACACAAGATTATTATCTGTTCTTGCGTTTGGTGAGAAGCTAGTGAATGATCAGCTGATTTATTCCAGTGATGGTATGCTAAGCTAGAGAACACAGGCTGTAAGCCTATATATAATCATTCTGCTATCTAGACACAATCTTAAACAGCACTACTCTGTGTACACTATTTACTGTATTCTTACTCATATGGTATACTGACACCATAAACCCAATTTAGTGCAAAGTATGTGCAAAAGAACACAATTTGCAATTCTGCCAGTGATTGTTGGTAATTTGGAAAAAGTTGGTTTATATGTAATACTGGTTTTAAAAAAAGGTTTAATTAGAAAAGTGGTAAATGTGTGAAAATTGATCGTGCCTTCAATTAGTTAAACATGCCATGCTTTCAGATTTTATGAAACACTATTATACACTATTATGAAAGGTGATAATCCTTCCTTGACATGCTCTAATTTTCACATCATGGCTGATAATGGAGAAATGAGCTGTAGCAGGTACACAAATAACGCTTCTTTTAGTGCATATTTGTATTTTTGTGAGTTTACTTTGTGTACATTTGGCTGTGTTTGAGTCTCTGGTCACTGTTGCTACTGCTAGCCAGAAAACCTGCCATGTCCTATGAGGTATACAGCAACAGCAGCAGACTGTGGAGACATAAAACAAAATCAGTTGATGAGCTTCAAGTAGAATTTCACTAGTTGTGGTAACTCACGGGATTCAGTCCCAACCCTTCAGGTTCTTAAGAAATGTATCTGAAGCTGTCTTTGTTGTCCAGCACCCTACAGCCATTGAGAATTTCAGACACCAACCCAACAGCCCTCTGGCGCCCTGTGAAGATATCAGAGAGACCACAGATCCAGCTTTGTTCCTGGGGGCAACAAGAGCAGGTAGGCTGAGGGCCACGCTGCCCACCACACCAGTCCCACTGGCAGCAAACAGACACACTGTCAGAGCACACGAGAGCGCTGACAATGACGCGCAACGCGTCATGATCATCAAACAGTCTTCCGAGAGCCAATCAGAGAGCATTGGAAGAAGTGATGAACCAATCAGGAGCACATGAGCAGTCCAACGATCTTCACAGAGCCATAAAAAGCCGAAGGCTGACAGGGAAGGACCGAGAATCTCGCCTGCCCATTCTAGATCTCTCTGGACCTGAGACAGAGCTGGGGGCAGAGGGATAATAGCCAGAAATGAAGAGCATGCGATGAGGAAAAAACCTACTGATGGAGCTCGGTGGTCCTGCACAGAGAGAGAGAGAGAGAGAGAGAGAGAGAGAGAGAACATAAATACATCTCCTCTATTATGTATTGTATACATCTCCTGTAAAGTATGCAATCCTTGCAATATTTGAAGGACACTGGAAATTTCACAGGATTCTTGCAGTTAACTCAAGCAGTTTTCTAAAAGAAAAAAATGCACAAAAAATCCCTGCGAGTTGCATTATTAATTTTGAAAAACTCCACAAGGAATCAACATATTTGACCAAAACAGTCACAAAAAAACCTGGTGAAATCCTAGAGGGACTGATCACTGAAGAGCCATGATATAAATATATTATATACATGTAGATATACACACATGTTTTTACACATCAACAGATCATAATGATTACGCAACAATCACTACAAAATGGCAAAATATGTCTACATGATTCTGAGTGACACACTTGGAAGTTTGAGGATTTTTTATATTATTTTGTTGATAAAAGCCATGTTAGCGCAAGCCACATGAAAGGTGTTCAGTCAGTAATTCACACAGAGCAAGTTTCTGTATCTTGAAGCAAAACTTACAGTCTGACTAAAAGGTCAAACGAGGAAGCAGTTATTGGTCTGAGTGGCTGAATAAGACTTTATTAAAATTTTTTTTTTTTTTTACCCTGAACAGGTGAAAAGCAGCAGGCAGAGCTGAGAATAACAGAACAATGTTTGCAGAGACTGGGATCAACTCGTGTACAAAGTCCATCAGTGCCCTGTGGAGTGGAAAATAAATGTCCTGTTAAATGCAATTTACATAAATATGCTGATCTAAATATGATGTGCAAAAACATGACACAAGAGCTGGGAAAATGCATTAAGCATAAGGGTGAGCATCAAGAGCATAAGCTGTAAATCTTAAATACAAAATTGAGTATGTGTAGTTTTACTCTTGTTGGTTTGTGACAGTTTGGACACTTTGTACTACAAGGTAGGATCAGAGGCCCTTCAGCCCACACACTGCAAATTCTCCTTTCACCTGATGGTGGCAGCACAACGTGTTAATATAGTTAGCTAAAACGCAAGGCGTGTTTCATTTCATTGACTACATCTGCAAATAATTTAATCTGTAGAATAGGTAGATTTATTTAAGGTCTTAGAAATTATATAGTTGGGTATTAATTATTACATAGAGGCGATTTCAAATGACTACAAGAGTCTTTATATAAAGTCGATTCGCAACTAATCATTAAAATATTACGTCATAATTTATGATTGTCCGAATACTTTTGAAAATAAGAAGGAATCACACTTATGCTGTAATTCCAACACTATTCACTTTATTTGGATGTTAACAGCCTCAAAGTAGACCTGAAAGTGTATACAGGTAGATTTATACACACACACACACACACACAACAAACAACTTCAGACAAATCAGACCCCATTTGAGAAAAGAATCTATTTTTAACCTGCATAAATTTGCATAATGACTGTACGTGTACTTTATTTCTGAGATAAACTTAAAACACAACTCTTGCTAACAGACTGTGAGGAAACTCTACGTGAACAAACTTAACAAGAGAGATGAAAAAGTAAGGCATTTGCTCACCCATACGTTAAAGCCAGCTAGATATCAACGCTATTTGATAATGTACATCTACAAATGTCCAAAAAACCCCAGTTAGTTAACAGAAAATAAATTGCAAATCGTGTACATTATCTGCAATGTTAACACATAAATATCTTGTCTGTTGTTATAGTGAGGATGTGTCCTGTTCTGTCACTACACACTGTAGCACGGTGCACTCATGAACTGTAGTGTACGGTTAAAAGCAGCACTTTTATACACCAACTATACCGTACTAACACCGTAAACGACATTATGATACTATATAAAAATCCCTTATAAACGTATTATAAAGCATGCCATACAACGTAGTGGACTACAGTAAGTACAGGAAGTAGTCCACACTATACAGTAAGTTCCACTACTTACGATTAATGGTTCAATTCCAAATGAAACTAAATTCAAAGTGCACTAAATAGTGGGTATTAAAACGGGTAGCAAGTCCTTCGCCTTTATACGCATTATTATTAGCCGTTACTCCATTTACAGCACTTTGAGTAAGAAGCAGAGAGACCTTTAGAATTCGACCTGTGTGTATATGTATGTTTTGTACTGCCCCTTGTGGTTGGGAGTCATATTACATTTACATGACCCAAAAAATATATTAAAAAAATTACAAAAATGAATCTAGTCATGAAACTTACCTACTCATATACCTTTCCTATTTACCTATCTAGAGGGTAGACCTCCACCCATCAACTACAAACGTCTCAGTTCTGAACGAGCTAAATTAATTTTATTCTCGCTTCAACAGTACCAACAGAGAGACACCCACTAAAATCAGACCCTCTGTAACCCACCAGCACCTCACACTCACCTCCAACACTATGCTGCACTGGGCAGGCTGCCGGACCAGCTCGCAGGGTTTTTTATGGACATCTTCAACCTGTCCATATGTGTCCAAAATGTTGCCAACGTTCCAACCCGAGGATGCAATCTCAGTGCTGCACTCTGTGCTCACATATCTGGACAATAATACATATGCACGAATGCTGTTTGTGGACTTTAGCTTAGCATTTAATACCTTCATCCCTTCCAAGTTAATCACCAAACTTGGAGATCAAGGCATCAACACCTCCCTCTGTCACCTGATTATTGACTTCCACACCAACAGACCCCAGCATGTCAGGTCAGACCTGTGCATGGATCTAATATCATAATCAAGTTTACAGTGGTACAGCATCTGGCCGCACGGTGTGCTGACAACAACCTGCTCCTGAACATCAGGGGAGAGAGAGAGAGAGAGAGAGAGAGAGAGATAGAGAGAGGAGTTACACACCTCAGATAAATGTGTCTCCAGCTTCAAGTTCCTGGGGATCCACATCTGGTTAGATGCCAAACTGTATTCCGTTACCTTGTACTTGTACAAGTGTAATGACAATAAAGTTGAATCTAATCTAATCTAATCTAATCTAATCTAATCTAGATAAAATTAAATATAATTCATGAGTTGTAAAAAAGGCTAATGCCTGCTGAAAGCTTACTGTTTTTTTTTTCTGTAGAATCAATATTTCTTAAATGAGTTGAAACCAATCATTTCACATAAAACACAATGTTTTGGTTTGTTGATGGTGGTATGGCTGTCCACTTAATATTCTGAGATGCTCTTGTGCTTGTGTCACATTCTGACCCTTTTAGTTATGAAGTCATGGCTATTCTTGCCAGAGCCCCTGCTTGCACTCAGTTCACAATGTACTATACATCCTTTGTTTGATGTGTGATTGCTGTGGATGGTACCACACAGATTCGAATTCGAAATGCACTTGCCAAAAACGTATATGAACACTGTAGTACAGTTCTATAAGAGAAACGATTTCATGCTATTTGGTGTCACCTGAATGCAGATGGGTTTCCTGTAGGGCTGCTTTCCTCTAAAGGTTTCTTCCTCATGTTGCCTCAGGGAGATTACATGTTGCCTCTTTGCCACCGTCATCTCTGGTGTCTCAAATGGGATCAATCTAAATCTTTTTCTATATCCAGATATCTCTAAATCTACTTTGTAATGTCTGTCAATCAAACGAATTAAACTAAATTCAGCACATTATCTAAATGATCAAGTTAGTTTGAGCTTAGTTTAGTTTGAGCTGATTGAATAAAAAGTTCCTTTTCAACTTCCGTACATTTATGGAATGAAAAATTGACAACCAGCATATTTAGATTTAGATTATTGCAGCTTTAAATATGCCATGTCATTCTATACATATTGCTGAGAAATGTCATCCATTTTATGTGTTTTTGATAATGTAGAAACTACCATTTAGCATTAGCTCTAAAGTTTACTTATACAGAAAATATACAAAATACATGGCTTAACTCAAAGCAGTTTCTCCAACACTTACAACAAGGCTTGGTCAGAAAAATCATTTTGTCATGCATTTCTTTCATATGATCTGTTAATAATAAAAAAGAACACCACCAAAAACAATAGCTCTATTTTAAACAAATACTATCCTATACTATAAGCTGGTTTGAGCTACAGAAAACAGGGCTAGATTCACTACAGTGATTTATTGGGCTCTAGGACAGGCTATAACTCTGTAGGGCTTGGCTTTCAGGACCACGCTGGCCACTCCACGCAGGTCAGGCAGCGGCTCTTCACAGCTGGCAGGAAGAAACTGAAAGTCCCGTAGCAGATATCCAGTGAAGAGGAACATCTCCATTTTAGCTACAGACTCCCCGAGGCATAGCCGAGCACCCCCTCCAAAAGGTATTAGAGCCCGGAGACAGCTCCCATCTCCCTCTAAAAAGCGTTCTGAAATATAGAAAGTGTCCTATCACCATTATTAAGCCCTGCTTTATGCCTTTTCTGAGGTATAATATGCCAGATAATGGGAGAATAACTGTTCATATATACCTGGTCTGAAGCTGTGTGGGTCAGGCCAAACCTCTGGATCATGATGAGCACCAAATAAATTGGGGATAACAATGGTGTCTTTGGGGATGAAATATCCTGTAATGCTGAAGGGACAATCACAGCTTATAAATGTATCTCTCAGATCAATCATATTATACTGCATAAAGCTAGAAATGTACCTTTTGTAAAGAAAATTTGAGCTGTTTGAAACAGACAAGAGTACGTTCATGTGTTTATCCTACAAATAGTTCTTGAGTCTTGAAAACTATAAAATCCTCCTGCGACAATTGATAATGTCAGAAAACGTGGCGTTATATATTTTGCTGTTTTTTTTACATTGACTCACATTGATCACAGTATGTTAGTTCACTAACTTCTACTGGATTGTTATCAAACCTTTCAATCTTAAATGTGTCTATAGAAGACATGCACTGTATGGTCAAATGTATTTGGACATCCACATCACACCTATGTGGCGTTTGAATATACCACTCCAGATTTAGTCCTCCTTTGCTGTTATATTAACCTCCACTTTCTTGGAAGGGTTTCCACCAGATTTTGAAGCAAGGGTGTGGGGATTCGTGCTCATTCAAGCGTAAGGGCATTAGTGAGGTCAGGCAGCGTTGTTAGGTGAAGAGGACTGGGGTGTATTCAATGTTCCAGTGGGGTTGAGGTCAGGGCTCTGTGTAGGTCAATGGAGTCCTTCCACTCAACCTAGACAAACTTCACTTTGTGCACTAGATAACTGCAAATCAGGTACAGGTTTGAGCCCATTGTTTTTGTGAAAGGACTTCTTAATGCTACAGCGCACAGAGACTTCCTATACAGTTGTGTACTCTCAACTTTGGGGAAGACTGTATAGTTTATATGAAGTAAGATGTCCTTTTCACGTGTTGGTCACATGTCACATGCAGCCATTTTTTCATAAGCACCCAGAAAGTACGAAGACATTATCTGCTGTGTCTTCTGAGGTCAGTCTTTTCTATTAACAGACCTACTAATTTCTGAAATAGGTACAACGTATCAGACAATAACTGATATTTCTCTGCATGTAATATAAGTAACATGCAAAGCATACGAGAACCAATGTTTTCCAAGATTGCAATACTACAACTACACCACTGTGACGTTCTTTAATATTGGTTATGTCATATCCCTTCAAGTCTAACAGTCTGTTAGAACCTGTTGTAGATCTCTTGTGGTTACCTGCTGTCTCTGATGGCTTTGTGTGGCACAGCAAGTGGAGCGACAGGTCTCAATCTCAGCACTTCATTAATCACAGCACACAGATAAGGCAGCCTGTGTCTGTCACTGTAGTGAGGATACTGATCCTTCAGTACACTACGTAGCTCTTCGTGTACTCGATTCTGAACCTACAGTAAAATTAACACAGTAATCTGATCACTGGTGGTGGAGGTGGGGAATAATTTGACTGGGAAGTGTAAGATAGCGAAGCCATTCAGGGCTCAGTATTTTATTTTTATTTTGTATTATTACCTCTGGCCTATGTAAGAGGAAGGCAATGGTCCAGCTGAGCCAGGCAGCGGTGGTCTCTGTTCCCCCTATGAGCAGGTCCACTGTAGTCATGTGTATTTGACTATCTGTCAGAGTCTGTAGGAGAGGAACAGGCTTTTTACACTTGAAGTAGATAAGCCAGGGTCTATTGGAGACCCTGACTGTTTTTCATGCACACTGCTCAATTTTATTATTCCTGAGTATAATCATTGCTGTATAGGGAACCAACACAACCACTGAGGTCACTGAACTCTCAGTGCCAGTCCTAAGTCTGGATAAAATGGGATGTTTGTTTCAGGAAGGGCATCCTGCATAAAAGCTGTGCCAAATTTAAATATGCAGATCGAATGATGCACTGTGGTGACCCCAAACTGGGAGCAGCTGAAGGACAACAACATTAATAATATAATAATCATTGTTAAGGTTTGATCTTCATTAGACCAGGATTAGTAGATTCCTTAACTCATCATTAGTTTATATTTAAATCTATTATTTTAGATATCAGCTTTCTACTTGGATGAGGTTATTGTAAATTTAACCTCCATTTTTACAGCAAGATGTATCAGTACAATGAATGAAGTAAATTACTTTCATTTTTATCACAAATTTGGGACTAACATACTGTATAAAACAGTTCAGGAAATCTATTTAAATTCCCCACATTTCATTTAAAATAAATGTAATTATTC
>JAOTRN010000046.1:21858707-21878380 GCA_028566695.1 Bagroides melapterus | reverse complement strand
TATTATTATTGAATTTAATCGCAAAACTTATCCATTAAATTAATATTTGAACTTTTACAAACCATCAGCAATATAAATTTAACAAAAAAAAAAAAACCAAACAAACTACAATTTGCCATTTAATATTTGGTTTCAGGTCTTAATATAGATGCATATTATTAAATTACAAGTTTATGAAAATACAAATGAATCTGTTGCATTATTCTATCACTATTGTTTCTTCCAGTTCAACAACTGACACATCAATTATTTATATCATCTATCTATCTATCTATCTATCTATCTATCTATCTATCTATCTATCTATCTATATCCTTCTTCTATAATCTATATTCTTTCAACATGTCGGTAGATGTCGCCGACACATCAGAATTTTTTTATTTAATTTTTTTTTTGTTAAAAAGAACTTTTTTTTGAATAACTTTTCACTGGATGTCTTGCAAAAAATTCCTTGTGATTATCGTAAGAAAATAATATTATTGCTGACTTTGATGACATGGTCTGTCTGATGTGTACAAATGTGAGGCGCTAAATTAGGGGATTTATGTTTTGCATAAGTCTAACGTTATTGCTGCCTGCCGGTGTGGTGCCGAGAAAGCAAGTAACTTACTTTATTTATTATTTTCATGTACACATTATGCGGACTCGACTGGACTCGGCAAAATTCCCGAGTCCAAAATGTCCGAGTCCGTGACAAGACCGAGTACAATTTGATCCAAGTGCGTCACAAGACCGAGTTCATTCATAATTGCACTCGAGTCCGGACTCAAGTTCGAGTCCTAGTACCCCAACTCTAGTAAGTACTATATTAAACACTAGTACCTGGGGGGGACTTGTTGTCCTGTATATCACGGTGCTATAAATAAACCATAATTTATAAATAGTGTATAAGACAAGTGTTGGATTCAATCAGAATTTCTGGTTTATACCTGGTCCTTGGAGAAGGTTGCATAGACACCATTGAGATTGGCTTTGTAGCAGTTCTTGTACCACCAGCCTCCCATGTATTTCTTTGCACAGTGGACACTGCTACTGCTGGGATCCTTGTCTTTAGTTGAGAAAGGACAACCATTGTGGTATCTCATTGAATCCCCTGAAAACAGATGCAAACATTAAATAACACTACATCCCATATCCCTCACTCGTTTATGTGTATCTCAACACTCTTCTTACCAGCTGTGCCGGAGTATCCAGAAACATTAATGGTGTAGTGATTCACCTCCGACCCCACAGAGAAGTTGGAGTAGTGAGCATAGGCCGTGTCATTTCCTAAATGCAAGTCGACGTGCAGGCTCATTGGTTCCATGTTAGTCAGCGTGTGAAGGATGTCATTTCCTGAAATAGGACAACAATGTTTAGAAAAACGAGATAAAGAAAGGAAGATTTATATCACCTTAACCCAGTAGCATACCAAGCCAGAATTCGGCACTCAGCTCTCCAAAGCCTTTGCTATAATCTCTCCATTCTCTGAAGAAATCAGTAGATCCATCGAATCTCCTCTGGAATACCTAACAAATAAATACACACCATTTCTGATAGACCGTTGAAAAATGCTGGTGGTAAAGTATGTGACACGATTCTTAAACAAACTATTAAACAAAACTGCATAGTCAAACCTACTGTCCAGCCTCCTCCATCAGTCTCCATATCACAATAAACCCTCACTGCATCTCCATCTTTACCCTGAGGATAAATCTCAGCCTCTGCTGACCTCTTCATACCATTCACCTGCACCTGGGAGCATTCGGCTGGATACGGGTAAGGCAATTGTGCTGTAGAAGAAGGTAGAGACCATGACAGACTTAGAGGAACCCTTGAAAGAGACACAGTTTACAGGAAATGGTGAGCAGCTCACCTGTTATAAATGAAGTGTAAACCACATTGATGTACTGTCCCTCACTCTCTCCATCTATTTTCACAGTGTATTGAGTAGAAGCCGCCAGATCGGTGAACTTGTACTGGGACACAGTTGGATTTAGGATCACCTCCTGTTCATGAAAGGAGGAGAAACTGATTAATGTCATTAGATTACAACATCCAAATGTACATGTGGTAACTGTACATGAGACTGGAATATAGAACGGAGGGCCTAAATTTATTTAGATTTATCCCCAAAGATAGCGGATATCTGACCATTACAATCATACGTGGCTCTTCCCCAAACTTTTACACAAAATGAAAAGCACACGGTTGTATATGATGTCTCTGTCTGCTGCAGCATTACAATTACCCATCACTGGAACTGAGAGGCCTATATGCAAGCTCTATGAAGACATGGTTAGCGAAATTTGTTTAGAAGAACTCGAGTGGAATGTACAGTACAGTGCTTTGACCTCAACCTCACTGAATACTTTGACTTTGAGTTGGAACACAGACTGCACACCAGGTCTCCTCAGCTAACATCACTACCTGACCTCAAAAATGCTCTTGTGGTTGAATGAGCACAAATCCCCACAGGTACGCTCCGAAATCTAGTGGAAAGCCTTCCCAGAAGAGTGGAGGATATCATAACAGGAAAAGAGGATAAATCTTGAATGGGAATGTCCTTAAAGCAGGTTGTGGGTTTCATGGTCAAGTACTTTTTTTTTGGCAAATATAATTCCAGCATAATTACCTTAACCTCTTCTCCAAACTGGTATGTAAGCCTATAGCTTCTGAAAGCTAAATGAGTGCTCTTCCATGAAATCACAGCTGAGTTCCAGGTGACTTCACTGGGTGTCACTGCTTGGATCTTTACTCCTGGAAAAAAAAAATTAAATCCATAATGACACACAACTCCACCAACTAAAATGGCAGAAGAATGTAATTGCTGTAGTGGAGACGCTGTGGAGATTGTTTGTAATCTCCAATTTTCGAATAAGTTCCACAAAATGCTGGAACTTTAAATGTTCTATGGATTATTTACCGCTTTTTGTTGTAAAGGTTGCGGAGACAGAGCTACTCTGTAGCCTGTTGAGTTGGCTCATGATCTTCACTGCGTAGAGGGTAGATCTGTGTAGACCTCTGAGCTGGTGCTGCACAGAAGTGCCAGACAACATCACTGTCACTGTCACATTAGGAGCTGTGAAATGAGAAATATACTTAATTAAATAAGATAGGAGAGCTCATCATCTGACAGCAAGATGAACACGTCTTACATCTTGTTGATCCATAAGAGAGGATGTAATGATCGACTTTGGCTTCAGCAGGCTTCCATACCAACAGTGCTTTACTGTCTGTGATGTTCACGGCCTGGAGGTCAGTGGGGGAGTCAGGTACTAGAGAAGACAAGTGTATGATTAAAAAAAATGACCTCCTACCACTCCAGTTATGCTGAGGTACTGTATGTCTGTAGAGGTAATACCTGTAACAACTGAGGCTGTAGTGGCTTCACTCTCTATCGCTCCCATAACAGATCTGACGCTAATTTCATAGCGGGAACCAACAGACAGCTTGGAAATGAGAACATGGGACAACTGTGAGTCAACAGACATGGATCCTGTCACCCCTGTAAAGTACAAAAGTATGCACCATATCACAATCAAAAGCATTACTACACAAAGTGTAGAGTGAATCTTCTAAACTCATACAGTACCATTTGCAGAATTGGTGTAGGTTACTTTGAATCCCGTTACTGTGCTTTTAGTTTTGGTCCAGGACAAAATAAGAGATGTTTCTGTAATGTTGCTGAACTGCAGTTCTGTTGGTGGTTCAGGTCCTGGGGAAAGACATCGGAAAACATTCATAAATTCAGGAATTCCAGGAATTTTTTTTTATTATCAGAGTGGATATGGAGTCTATCTCATGAAGAATGAGTTAAATATAAACCTACCTGAAAATCTTAAAAGTAAAACCAATTTGTGTAGGAATTTTCTGTAAATACTAGCTGTTCACATGCTCATTGCCCACCTTTGTATAGTTATGCGTCTAGAAATGTCAGTATGGGTTCCTCAAGATGCGAACAAAATGGATTAAACATGACGTGTGAATTAGAAATGAAATTTTCGTCTGTCCTTGTTGATTTGAGTCATTTCGGTCTGTTCGGTTAAATGATTCTTTCTGATTGGTTCACCAATATTGCTGTATTAAATTTCTCTCTATATGACTCTAAAATAATAATAATAATAACAACAATAATAACAACAACAATAATAATAATAATAATAATAATAATAATAATAATAATAATAATAATCCTTCTTCTAAGAATAATTATAATGCAATAATAATTCCGTTGCTTGTACAAAAACATTATAGATTATGAATATTTTATAATCCACTAATTTAAGGTCCATTTAAGAGATATTCATGTTGAGTAGGATTAAAAATCTGCTGTAATCTGCAGTGTGGAATTGAAAGTATTATTTATTATTTACCTGTAGAGACAAACAGACGGTGAACTTTGGAGCGTACGTGAGGTCCGGAGCTGTACAAGGACACCGAGTACTTTCTCTGTGGTCGAAGATTCTTGAAATGATAGGAGCGAGCAGTTCCGGCAAGAATCTGCGAGAACTTCTCCGTACTCTTTCTATCTGCTTTTCCAGTGTAAACTTTAGATGAGGTTCTGTTTGAACTAATGAACTCGTCTGCTTTTAGATCATCGTTTTGGCTTTTCTCAGCTTCCTCTGCATCATCCTCACTGCTTCTTCCTGACCAAACCTCTCTCCTAGTTACGGTGAAATTCCTGAATGCTCCTTGAGGAGCTTCCCATGTGAGAACAAACCCGGTAGCAGTTACGTTGTGAACCTCGACTGGTCCGACGTCAATGAGTTTGGTTGTCCTCTCAACATGAGTTTTAGGAATTGTGATGTTTTTTAAATGGCTGCTTCCTTTGCTCTTGCTAGATGCGTCTTCTTTGAGACTGTGGTGCAAACTCTTATCTTTTTCACTGGTGGTGGTTGTGCTTACATTTATTTTCACTTCCTCTTGTGCTACAGGTAGGATTTTTATCACAACTTTCGTCCCATCACCTTGTAGAAACTTCTTGCCTTTCTCTTTGGACTTTTGTTCATTTACGTTATCGACCTTTCCCGTTTGAGATGATCCGTCTTTATTAAGTGTAGCGTTAGTCTTCAAATCAAACTTCTTGTCACTGAAAGTAGTCCCATTGACCTTTGTTCCCTCTCCCACTTTCTTTTCAGCATTAACGTCTTTAAGAACTTTTGTCTCGTTGTTCTGTGGTAACTTTTTGTCCTTCTTCAATGACACTGTTCCACTGAGATGACTGTCTTGCTTGGTCTTTCTAGATGATTCATCTTTAGGAAGAGTAGCATTGCCTTGCTGTAGCTTATTGTCCTTTCCAGCAGAAGCTGTAGTTAGCTGTACTATTTTAGTATTCTTTCCCTGTGTAACCTTAACAACCTTAGTCTCATCACCTGTTGCTAACTTTTTCCTTTTCTCACTGGAAGTTGTAGCATTTCTTTCTCCACATATTTTTTCTTTAAGAGGTGTGACATTGCTCTGGTGCTTCTTATCTTTTTCAGTAGCGTTAGTTCCGTTTAGTTGCTTATCCGCTTTTGTCTTTCCTACCGATGTTTCTTTAAGAGGCGTGACATTGCCCTGGTTTAGCTTCTTGTCCTTTTCAGCGGAAGCAGTCACATTTACGTGCGTTCCAGATGTTGCTTTTATCTCAACGTCCTCTTGTAACCTCTTGCCTTTGTTTTTTGCTGTCACGTTATGAAACCTGTCTACTTTTCTTTTTCCTAATAATCCATCCTTAGGTAAACTGTTGCTTTGAGGCAACATCCTGTCTTTTTCTTTGGAAGTAGTCACAACTGAAGGTTTCTTTTCAGATGAGCCTTCTTTAGATTGTGTGATGTTGCCCTGGTTTGTCTTTCTGTCTAATTCAGAGGCAAAATGAACATATGGGAGTTTTTCCACTACTTTCTTTTCAATAGATCCTTCTTTAACAAATGTTGCACTGTCCTGACCTGGTTTCCTTTCTTTTTCAGTGGAAGTAGTAACATTGGAGTGTTTCTCTACGGTTGTCTTTTTGGACGATCCTTCTTTTAAATGTGTACCACTCTCCTTGGTTGACTTTTTCTCCAACATAGTCTTTCTTTCGCTTTTGTGTTTTAGCTCGTCCGTAGCATTTTCATTCTTCACCTTCTGAGTCATAGTTGCTCCTCCTTTATGAACCTTCGTATCACTGTTCTGGGATGGCTTTTTGTCAATTATTGTAGAAGTCGCGTTAGACAAGGGCGGCTTCCCATCCCTTGAATCAGTTTGAACAGTTTTATTTGCAGACAGTTTAGGGTTTTTTGGCGACTTGATTAAATCTGTTAACGTTATGCTAGATTTCTTATCAGTGCTTTGTGACATATTATGTTTTGGAGGCAAGTCTGTGTTCAGTGGATTTTTTTCAACAGTAGCTGGACCTCTTATTTGATCTTGATGCCCTTCCTCTTTGTCATTTGTACGGCTTATTGTATGGTTTGTCTTTGATACGTCCTCTTGCTTGACAGTGCCACTATCAGAAGGCACCTTATTTTTCTTGTCAGCACCTTTGAGAATGAAAAATGCACTTGAAATTGAAAGTATACAACTTTCTGAAAACTACATGTCTGTTTAACTATCACGTGTCTCACCTTTGCTGCAGTCAATGCCGGTGAAACCAGCCTGACACACACATTTACCGTTGACACACTTTCCATTCTTGTTGCAGTTATTTGGGCACTGTACTCCAGAGCAGACTGTGCCTATACACAGGGGCAAAAAATTCTATCATTTCAGTTCAGCAGATTTATTCCTACATCATTCGAATGCCATTATCCACGAATCATATTAAAATGATCTTAATCTAGTATAATATTTAGTATCTAGTATAGTATTAGGTATAATTTGCTTGTATAACAGAACATAATTACTAATTGACGTGAGTGTTTCTTTTTCTGTGTTTCCCATTCATACTGTGGTCATAAATCTAAAAATAATTCTTATTTACATTGAAGAAGCAGTGTGCAGTGGAATTTTCCAAACTTTCATCCCAATCAGAGATCTCAGTTAAAAAAAATAATAAGAATATCTACTGGAATAGTGACAATCATTTTTAAAATCACACTGACACTTCTTTATACAGTACTTTAAACATATCTAGGCAATAATGTTATACGTTTGCAGACGGAAGTGTTCTTCTGTCTACATTACTGATTAAATTTGACCTTATCTGCCAAATAATAATGTATTTGACCCTCGTCTATGTGATTATGACACCGCTACTAAAATATTCCAAATAAATCGATTATTAAGTGACAGAACATTCAGGATGCGTTCGTGTGGCACATATGAATTTTAAACATCTTACACTTTTTCATCAAAGCTGACATTTCTTTTTCCAGTATCTCTACACGGTCCTTCAGTGCAGCCATTTCAGTCTCACAGCCTCCAGTGCAAGAACCCGGTACCAGGTTGATGTGGTGCGTCATCACCAGAGGAGAACCTGGCTTCAGACTCAGCTCTGTTTCCTGTGCTTTGCTGCTGTTGACCGTGTCTTTCTGAGGCTCCTTCTGAATGCAGCCTTCTGTGATGACAACTTTGATGGGCGAGCTCAAGGGAGGCTTGTCTTTGGAGGGTTTCTTAACACTAGGAGTCTCAAGATGCATTGTCGTAGAGACCAGGGTCTGACTGACATTACTGATTTTTGAGGCAGAAGAAAGGGCTGGGTTTTTTTGTTTGATATTCAGTGTCGTGATAGTATGAGCTGCTGTTTTAGTGGAATTGTGCCTCTCGCCTACTGAGGCTTGATGAGCAGGAAAAGGGGTTAATAAGAAGACGAATGCTAGGAAGATGAGCATAATGACTGGATGACAGGGGAACAGTCAGTGGTTTGGGTAGAGGTTGAAAAACTACTTTGATAATACAGATTAAGAAGAATGAAATCCTGGTACTGGTTTAGATATTACTGTCCAAATCTTATGTATGAACTGAAAAAAAGAAAGACCATACAAGTAGAAGTAATTCATCAAAATACATATCTATAATCATAGAACATTCTGAATCTTATTACTGCCACATCATCATCACGACCCAATAATGTACGCTGCATACCACGTAGATTTCCGATGTATACTGAAGATCTGAACTGTCTCAATATTAAATATTTGACAAGAAAAAGGACTGCCAGCAGGACTGTATTTATTTAACAGAGGTACTCTGTGTAATTCCAGCTGTGAAGGATGCCAATGTCTTTGGCTTGACTCTTATATAATATCTGGAATACTGAATATTTCCAACAGTATCAAATAACTCTTCCTCCTCCAAAATAATAAATAAATAAATAAACATGGTCAAACTCCAACTAATTTACTTCCAGTTTATCTATCAAGAATACACCAGCGTTTTCTACCAATTTGCTTAGAGAATTGCAAGACACTGGCAAGTCATTCAATCTCTGAAATCCACAATATACTACACATTTTCACTCATTCACTCATTCTTTCATAAATACTTAAAGCATACTGTACATTTTCTGTCTTGTCAAACGCTTTCGACATCCAGTATGGCAGCAACACAACGAACAAGCATCGAAGCTTAGAATCAGTATTATAATAGAAACTCACTTGAGCTCTGTCTTGATCTGCTATAGTGTGGCTCTCTCCATCTGCATTGAGAACCTCCAATGGTGAGACTCTAGAAAGGAGAAAGATGAGGTACACTGCTACCTGAGGAGGGAGGCAACCAAACCTATGTACTTAAACGTAACACCCAATTGCCCGCCTCTCAGCTGATTTACGGTAAGTATATGACTTGTTCTGTTTTGTTTATCTAGAATGAGAAAGCTGCAAGTTAAACACACAGTCCTGCATTCTGTTGCAAACAGTCCTATATTTATACTTAAAAAATGAAATATTCTGGCCTCCCCTTTATTTGTACACAGTCTTTAAACCCATTCCTTTCTGCTGCTGAAATTGAATTAGAATTTTTCAATCAGTATAAACAAATAAGTTATTTTATTGCTGCAAGTCTGATAATAAAATGAGTCAGGACACTGTTGGCTTTCGGTGTGAGATGTAAGTAAGATATTATAAGAAAATATAATAGAGAAGAAAGAGAAGAAAAATATTTATATAAGAAAAATATTTTTAAGAACTTTTCTATAAATATAAATCACCTAGTAGGCTAGGTAAAAGAGAAATACTTATGAAAAGCTGGAAAACATATTCTTAAAGCTCTGAGTGTCTACTTTCATATAAGCTGTTAATCACCACTGTGGAGTTTAACATGACCAAGACATTCAATGCAGAATATGAACACAACAAAACAGACCTCTGCTAAAAAGAGTAATCATTTTTTTATTTCACTGCAGATATATAAAGCTCATCTGAGTCATAGCGTATAGGATATGTTGAGTACAGTCCTGCATGCCAGCGTGTTACAGCGTAAGTACCCCCGCCTTTCCACTGGAACATAAAGACGGCTTGTTGCTGCCCCAAGGTGCATCATGATGGGTGGTCAGTTCTCAACAGTATTCCTACCTAGACCTACTTCACAGGATGCCCCATTAGACCCACCTTAGTATCACAGAGTGTCCGAGATGACCTTTGTCTTATACAGTAGGGCTGATTCCTGGCTTTAATGCAGTTATGGATGTCCACAGCCATGTGCAAAAGCTCATCAAATGTGATTTTATAAATTGATAAGGTAAAAATCTGAATTTTTTGGATTTTTTTTATTGAGGAACATCTCAATATGATGTCATTACAAAAAGTGCTTTTGTTACCTCTAGGTTGGATTATTCTAATGCTTTACTGCCTGGATATTCCAGAAGGAGAAGAAACAAGCTCCAGTTAGTCCAGAACTCAGTAGCTAGAGTCCTTACTAGAACCAGAAGATATGAACACATCACTCCTATCTAATCCACACTGTATTGGCTCTGTCAAATTTCACATTGATTATAAAAACACTATTACTGACCTATAAAACACAGTACCTGAGCATTCTGCCCCACCTACTCCTATTTGGTAGTACAACAAGTAGTCATGGCTACAGCAGGGGGCAGAACTTTTTCTCACAGAGCCCTGTAGTTATGAAACAGCCTCGAATTAGTGTTCGTAAGATTCAGACACAGTTTCAGTGTTTAAGTCCAGGCTGAAAACACATTTCTTAAATCTTTATATATAGTTTTTTCTTAGGTGAAAGAGCAGATCTGGAGGGTTTATGGGCATACAGTGATAGGTGATCCGGGATGTTTGGATGCTGTCGCCTTACCAGTCTTACAAGGTTTGCTGACTGTGGAGTGGTCGGATGCTTTTGTCTCAGGAAGCCCTCAACTGAGTCACCTTTGGGCTCTCCCTTTAGTCTATTGTACATTTTCTTTAACCGATTACAAGCATACCTAATATTTTTTTCTCTCTCTTTTTTTTTCACTCATTCCGTCTCTCTGCATCTTTGAAGTGCCATTGCATCGGTCAGGCCTTTGGTCTGGAATAAATTTGAAGTCTGTAATGAACTCAGTTCGTCAAGAGCTCTTGGTTGCACAATTCCACTTGACTACAAACTAACAAATATATCATTTACATTTACATTATATACTGTCCAGTGTCACTCAAAAATGGGATGCGGTAACCTAGTGGATAAGGTGTTGGCCTAACAATTGGAAGGTTGTGAGTTCAAAACCCCGCTCCACCAAGCTACCACTGCTGGGCCCCTGAGCAAGGCCCTTAACGCTCAGTTGTATAAAGAAAATGAGATATGAATGTAAGTCACTCTGGATAAGAGCGTCTGCTAAATGCTACAAATGTAAATGTCAAAAGAGGATGGGTTCCCTTCTGAGTCTGGTTCCTCTCAAGGTTTCTTCCACATGTTGTCTCAGGGAGATTATCTTTGTCAACTGGGATCAATCTAAAACTTTTTCTACATCTAGATATCTGTAAATCTGCTACGTCATGCCACTAAATTCAATTCAACAAGTTTCTGCCTCATATCATATCATCTCAGGGAGTTTTTCCTTGCTACCCTGCCTCAGGTTTGCTCATTAAGGATAAATGTTAGAGATAACTAGTAGCTAGTAACTAATATATTTCTAAACTTCTGTAAAGCTGCTGTTAGACAATGTCCATTGTTAAAATCATGAATGTATGTATGTATGTATGTATATATGTATGTATGTGCACCAATCAGCCATAACATATGTAACCATCACAGTTTGGCCCTTGACAAAGTCACTCAGATCCTCATGCTTGCCCATTTTTCCAACACATTGACTTTGATAACTGACTACACTGCAAAAAATAACTTTCTTACTTAGTAGTTTTGTCTCTTTTTTTAGTACAAATATCTAAAAATTCCTAAATCAAGATGCACTTTCTTGATGAGCAAAATGGCCTAAGAAATTTAGTCTAATTTTTATACAATAAATATAAAATTTTAGTGAATTTATGCTTAAGACAAGCCAATAATTATGCCAATGGGGTAAGAAAAAAAATCTTGAAATGAGTTTACTTTTTTCTTAAACACTAAATTTAAGAAAAATTCAAGAAATTATTTCTTACCCCATTGGCAGAAATTATTTCTTACCCCATTCTTTGCTTGTCTTAAGAACAAATTCACATAAATATAATATTTTTTGTCTAAAAACTAGTCATTTTGCTTATCAAGAAAATGCATCTTGATTTAAGAATTTCTAGATATTTGTACTAAAAAAGAGACAAAACTACTAAGTAAGAAAGTCATTTTTTGTAGTGTGTTCACTTGATTCTTTATATATCCCACCATCTATATAAGTTATAGTATTCAGGGAGGATTTTTTTTTCCCATACTGGAAGTCACATTAAAAAAGTCATAAAGATTCCTTTCTCCAATACAACTGAAAATATATGCATTTCAAAATACTCATATTTACATTTATTGGTGTTAAAGTAACAAGACGTTTACTGGTGATAGAAAGACAAGGCAGCCATTCACTTGGTCCTGATTGAAGCGATGGCCAAAGCCCCCCGGTTGCTTACATTGGACTGGCCTTCAGAGATTAAAATAATATTAGCGCCTAAAGCTTTTGCTTGTTTGTGTTCCCCTTTAGCCGTCAACCTTCTGCTGAATCTCCTG
The DNA here is from genome assembly GCA_028566695.1 of Bagroides melapterus. NCBI lineage: Eukaryota > Metazoa > Chordata > Actinopteri > Siluriformes > Bagridae > Bagroides > Bagroides melapterus. The sequence goes on along the minus strand of JAOTRN010000046.1, from coordinate 21,866,359 downwards.
ACCGTCGCTCTTTACTTTCCGTACCTTTTTCTTCCTGATTGTTTGAGCTTTCCTCTCCTCCACTCTTACTCCTCTCTATACTTTCCGATCCACATGAAAGCGTTCTCTCTGCCTTTCCCAGCAGGGATAAACTAAATCATTCACTCGTTTTATTCAAGCTGTTGATTTCTCGTTGCATTTAAAAAGCATGTTAAGTGCTTGCAGTTTTGGGGTTTGAATGTGGCTCTGTCCTGGCCTTTTCATACGTACATAGTTTAGAGTTTACCTGAGCACAAAGGCTCCTCTCACATACCTCACCACATGATGAGAGTGGAGGGAGGGCAAACGTCAACAAAATAAACAGGGGAATTGGCAGCGAAACTGAATCACCCCACTCTGAACTGCTGAGCGAGACTTGATCGCTGGGCAAGCGTGAAATAGAAGGGTTTATACCGGTGAAAGAGCTGGCCAGGCGTGGGGGATATGCTAACGTAAGCGTGTGCTATCATGTGGTCACCTGTGTGTGGTCAGTGGTTTCTGACTTTTTTGTATCATTTTGCTGAAGTTTGATGGAACGTTGATATCTCATCTTAAAACATTTTAAAGTTGTGTGTTGCATTTACTTTGATTTCGACACACAGGTTGCTTTTAGGGTAACTGTTTTATTTGGAGGACCAGCTTACACTTTATAAGAGCAAACGCTCTGTACATATAGTGCATGTGTAAATAAACAGAGCTGAGGAAACTTCAGAAAGATTATATATGACTTTTTGAAAAATCCAGCAAAATTTCCAGTAGTAAAAATACAAAAATTGCGAGACGACGTGCACAATATGTAACTGACAGTGCCTCACATACAATCGTTAAAAGCAAATTGATTAATATATAAATTTACCAAAAGAGTGTGTATACTAAGTACAAGTAGGAATAATTAGATATATTTCTGTTGCTGACTATAGAAAAGAATGAAAGTTTCCAAACCTATGACACTACAAGCCTTTCCTTCTGATTTCCTTTGATGCAGTAACAATATGCAGCAGTAGAATTAGACGAGAGAGAGAATAAAGTGAATTCTATGCTTCTATTTCCATCCAGTCAGAGTGCGGTTAGTTCTAGACGTCTACATTCTGGAGCACACTCCATTCCATTCAGGTGCATTTATTCTACCATAATGTTGTCATGGATTGACTGGATTACTGGGAGCAGCCTTTAACTTGGTATTCTTTTAGAAATTCTCTAAAATTACTGCAGTATGAGCGCCAGAGTGATGCTCTGCATTTAGAGGTCTGCTTCTGTTCCACCCATGTATTTGCATCCAAAAGGTAAACCATTCTGAAAGAGATACGGGGCATGTCAGAAGTGTACAATTTTATAACAAAGCATTTAGCATGACAAGGTAAACAGACGTCATCTAGTACACGTGATTCGACACGAATGTGTTCTACAAAACACTCAGACACTCACTGTCCATTGATGTCAGTGGTCAAGCCGTCTTTGCCCATGATGAGGTAAGTCCCCCCTATTTCCAGCTGACTCTTACAATGTTTACGCTTGGCAAAAATTCGATTATCACCGACTTCCACATTAACATCTCCGTCTATGAGATTTGAGACAAGCAATGAACAGTACTGAACAAAATCCAAGACCATGTCTATACTGGGCATATAAAAGGGTTATATTATAAAGACTTACTGAATTTGAGGATCTCAGTCACAGTGGTGTGGTAAAAGTCAAAGGATTTTTTATCCTCCACAGATGTCACAGTGACCATGAAGCCTACAACATATTGACCATTTTAAACAATTCTAACTATTATAAAGAACAAAGTGGGAGCTGTTTGCTTGTCTCTGTAGAACACAATGATAGAGCACATTTATCCTACTTACTAAAGTTTTCAGGGCAAAAACTGTTTAAAAGTTTAGATCACTAGACTTTATAAAAAATATCTCACATCATATCCATTTTTTCTTCCTGTGTGCAGACTCAGAAAAACGGGATCTTCTGCTTTAAGAGTTTTTTTCCGCCAAAAACATTAAAAAAGAGCCTCTGAAAACAATTAAGTTATAAAACCCATAGGATTTGTGTATGGAATAAGAAACACTGGCTCTGCAATACTATGTATTTAAAATGTACAAATCTGAACTGTTATGCCTGTATCTGAATTTCTATATGAGACTGGAATGACATCACACCGTAGTTGTATTTGATTCCTTACTTTTTGGTTTCCAATTCAGTTTTTATAGGAATCAGGTGAAGAAATATTCTAATTCATTTTTCATTTTCTAGCCAAGTTCATTTCAGATAAAATTTTACAAACTGTTCTGATAAAAAACTTCTTCCAAGATTTCCCTAATTCCTGAAAAATATTATTTTCATTTTCCACATTTCACCAAAGTTGCATTTAAAAACAAATAATCTTCACTTACAAATTAAAATAAAAAACAAAAGATACAAAGGTAAAAGATCACATTGTAGATTTAGAAGCAGATAAAAAATACAAAATCAATGAGTTTAAATTATTCTATAATTTTTCCCCAACAGAAGACAACTGAATTAGTGCTCTAGTAGTGTTTTTTTTTTTTAAATAAAGTACAAACCATAATCAGCTACAGGTTGGAAGCAAGCATGCCTGAAGCGGTCCTCTTTTTGGATACGTAATAATTTTGATTGCTCTTTTTCTTTGAAACAAGTTCCTGCAAACAAGTTGAAAAAAATGTTATCAGTAACTACTGTTCATTTTTTACTTTTGTTTAGCTTTTATTTTCATTGTGCAAAAAAGACCACGCTTTTATGCAAAGCTGCCATGAATAGAAAAGGGACAGAATATGGCTTAGCACAATGTTAAGCACCACACCTCCGTTCCCATCATGCTTCACATTAAATAATCGTTCTGATTTGAATGAATGTCTTCCCTGTGCTGTAAAAATCCACGCAACTGAGTCCGCAAGCGAGCCACCTCTGCATTCACTTCCTTGTTCACGGACTCTAAAAGCCATGCCATGCGAGTATTGTTAGCTGTTCACTGCAATTCCGAGCCTTTCTGTTTATTGTGTGCTACGTTTGTGTATGACCTGTTTCCGTGTTTTTTCTGTTGCTGAAATTGTCTTTCTCCTCAAGATCTGTTTTCTACTCAGACTGCTTTTCTGGTTCCTATGATCTTTCTGCCGGTTTTTGTTACCATGAGATTTCTATTGTCTTTGGATCGTTGGCTGGTGCTTTTAATCTGTTTAATAAAGCTCCGCATATGGATTCTACTCAAAGTTCCGATGACTCATCTATCTATCTATCTATCTATCTATCTATCTATCTATCTATCTATCTATCTGTCTGTCTTGTTTTAATAATAATAAAAAAAAAGCTCAGTGCCTACTTTCAGCACACTGGCACACTTCATTCGAGCACAGAGCAGATACCATCTTACTCCTTTTCGGGGCAGCGTATAACACCGTGCATCTTCTTTCTGTGAAAGAGAGTTGGAATAACACTTTATATACAGTATGTTATAACAAAACAACACAAAAGTGCAGTGTGTACAAAACTCACACTTAAGTCTGCAGAGTGTGACTCAAATGTCAATGGAACAAATGAAAAAACAGAAAAAGTTCGTACCTGGTTCATAGTAGTCATAGAATGTAGCAGGAGCAGGCTGCAGCAAGCCTATTGGCACCCTTTGTACAGCTACAAATACAATACATTCTTCCCCGTTATATATCTGTAGACAAAGGTCACAGGGTTACTGCACTGCTTTTGTGTGTGTGTGTGTGTGTGTGTGTGTTGACTTTTTTGTCTCACCTTATTAAAGTATAACAGGAGCCTTCCGTTTGCAACCTCGTAGTGAGAGATGTATGGGGCTTCTGCATTTTTTAACTGGTGAGATAATGTTAGGTGACTATAGCACATGAAAATATTTATTATTCTGTATCAGATTATATCATAATTCATAATGTAAAGAACCAATACTGCCACTGACCAAATCCAGATCCTCGGTTTCAGGCTCAAAGCCACTGAGTAATGTGATATCAGCAATAGCCATGCCTGTGAGATTCCTCTCCATGGAGTGACTGCAGTTGATGGGACACACTGGAACTGTTAGTCTGCAAGTCTAGAGATCATACACTGAAACAGAGTAGTGTATTTTCCTGACCTGATGCACACTTTGTACACTATTTTTTCAGAGTTCTGGCTCGACTCGGTGTCCCGTCTGCGTCTGGTGCGTGCATCAAACCACTCGATGGCCGAGCGAGGGAAATCTTCCTCTTCCTTCCTCTCCTCAGTTAAACTGTAGTCGTAGTCATAGTTTTCTGTTATCTGAGCTGCAAAAAAACCCCATTTGTTCACACATGATGTGAAATATCTTTTCTGCAAAGATTTCATCATGCATTTTCAACGCTGCACGTAACAACAATTCATCGAGGAAGAAGAAGAAGAAGAGGAAGAAGAAAAAAGAAGAAGAGAAAAAAAAATAATCCACCATTAATTTCCATCATAATTTGGAAATAAAATACATTTTTAAAAAATCATAAAAATAAAAACAGGGGGCACTGCGGCTTGGTGGTGAGAATTTTATCCTCAAACCTCCAGGGCTGGTGACTCTGTGTGTGTGGAATTTGCATGTTCTCTCCGTATCATGAGTGTATTCTTCAGGTTCTTGCATTATTCTTGAGGTGCATGCATTGTAGGCTGATTGGCATCTCTATATTGTCTGTACTGTAGTGTGTAAGTGTGTGTGAGACACTGTGCCCTGCAACAGACTGGCATCCTTGTGCCCTTGAGTCTCCTGGGATGGATTCCAGATTCCCCATGACCCATTAAGATAAGAGTGTAGAGAATGGAATGGAATAAAACAAACAAACAAAAAAAAAACTCGAAATATAAACTTGGGTTATTTACTTACCAGTATATTCTGCTTTGCCTGTCACTGTTACGGTTATTGCCAGTTCACTACAACTTGATAAAGTGTCTGGGACATAGTAAGCCTTCACCACCTATGAAGAGCAACAGAAAGATCAGCTCTATTAACATCTGGCACTTTTCAGAGGTTTAGAGATGGAAGCTATTTGTTAACTAAAGGTATCTGCATTACCTTTACTTTTGCTTGGCCTTTCCCTGAAAACTGTGCACGGATGTTGCTTCCTATCAGTCTCTGAAAAAAACCCTGACATAATTAATGCCAAAGAACAAATCTGTTCCAGCTCCAAATGATCCAAAGGAATTTATAGGAAAATCATGACTGGTGAAATCTTCAATGTTTGCATAAATAGTTTTAAAATCCGCAATTTGATCACATCCTTGAAATGTGTTGTTATTTTGTGAATGAATTAATCAGCAGAACACAGAGTTATACAAAGTGTGTATACCCTTAAATCTGTCTCCACTTTCTCTCCTTTCTTGTTAAAGTCCAGAGTCTCCTTTTCATTCCTCAATGAACTGAAGAACTGCACTTTGAAATCTAAAGTCTCTTGGGGTAAATGCAGGGCATACTCTGAGAGCGCTTCCAAAGCTATAATAGTATCCTGGAACAAAATAATGAAATTTGACTGTTTCAACAGATTAAAGTTGTCTTCTTTTTCCAACAACCAAACAATATAAAAATGTAAATGTAAAAGCCTGAAATAATGATCTTCCTGACTCTGGCTCACCTGTGTGGATTTGAACCCGCCTTCATAGTTCTCTTGGGAGGACAGGAAGCAGACAGCCATTTTTGCTTCTGCAAAATCTTTAAGATTTATAGCAGCAAGAAGAGCATATGCTGTGGTCTCAACTGTAAGAGCCACTGCTGAGGGAACCCGGTTTAAACTTTTCTCATCTTGCAATCGCATGTCCTCATTATCCCTCCACACCTTACAGTTACCCTCTTAATAAAGAAAGATAGTAGAGGAAGTTACAGTGTAGACCTTTTCTCTAGAACAAGTCATTGGCAATATGTTATTTATTACATACTGCTTTGTTTGATATGTGCCACCTCCCAGCAATTGGATGAAACAAATAATGCTTTGTCATTATGTTATTTATTACCTTTTATTGCCATAGTTTTAAGTCTTCCCCAAGCTGACAAAGCCATTGTTTTGTCATCAAGACAAAGGGATAAGCAGTAGGTTGTAATAGCCAGAGAAAATGGCCTTTGCAGTTCATTGACACGAGAAAGGAGATATCTGGTGGCTTGAGAGATACCATTGTTCTAAACATTAAGCACAAGAACCACTAATCAATTAATATGTCTATTAGTTTAGAAAAAACAATCTGTACAGTTTTTTCTTTATGATTTTTCTTAAAAACTTGATTGAGAACTTTATTGAAATATAGCACCCAGTATACTAAGTGTTAAATATTAAATGCAACAATGCACTCTTAATATTTCAACTCAGTCAAAGTTTAATTCTATTGCTACAGTGTCATCTATCTGCATTCACTGATACTGCATACACAGTGTTATTTACCACTGAATCAATTTCCTGGTCCAGGAAAGGAAGGGAGCGTTTAAGAGCAATGGCTATGAAAGCGGTGAGGGAGGCATCTTGTTCAACACCCCCAATTCCACCCTGGAAAGGAAATAACATAACATAAATGCAGCATAAGGTGTAGAACACTCTGCTTTTGGTTATTAACAAATAGCTTAATGTAAAAGAACATGTGATATCTTGTGCAAGTCTTTTCTCTTGTGGTGTAATGAGAAAGTAATATGATCAAAAAGAAAAGGCAAATTTTCCTGACCTGCATTTCTCTGTGAATGACTGGATTAGGATCGGTGAATGACCCGTCTTCACCTTGCTTTTGAATAAGGTAATTGACTGTATTCCGAATTTCGAGTTGTGAGACGATCATTTCGTCTTCTGTGACAGCTAACTCACACTCAGCCACAAGGGATAACACCTTCACTACCAGGGCAGTTAACCTAGAGGGAAGCAGTGGGAGATATGCAGATGCTAGTCTTTATGCCACAACTGGACCTGACTAATGCCTGTGGGTCTGTATACTGCAGAACAAATTAACATAATAAAATATTGTTGTTCAATGACGTACTTCTGTAACATGCTTAGAGAAGCTCTTACCAGTTACTGGTGGGATAAGTTTTCCATGCTCCATATGATCCATCAGGCTTTTTGAATGTCAAAATTCTGTTGTAGGCTGTGAAAATGAGCAACACTTCATTCAGTTCAGGAACATACAGTGCTAATAAGAAATGAAACAACAAAACACATAGGGATAGTAGAAGTATATAATATATTTACATTATAAGCACACTATGTACTGTCTCAACTATATATGGTTGAAATGAAAATAAAAGCTTCTTGACTTGACTTGACTTGAAATTGCTGCCTTAACAACTAAGCAAATTATTCTTATATTCTGAATACTTTTTTTAACAGCATTGTAATTTCAAAACACCACTGTTACATGGTTATAATAGTAAAGAACCATTGTTACACTATCAAAATGTCAAAGCATTGCACTCATAACAGTGGTGTTTTGTAATTGTAACAGTGTAACAGTGGTGTTTTGTAATTGTAACTTACAATTGTAATTGTAACTTTTGTAACTGTTACAATTACAAAACACCACTGTTAGACTGTTACAAATAACAAAACACCACTGTTAGACTGTTACAAATAACAAAACACCACTGTTAGACTGTTACAAATAACAAAACACCACTGTTAGACTGTTACAAATAA
>JAOTRN010000046.1:21814448-21829208 GCA_028566695.1 Bagroides melapterus | reverse complement strand
GAAAATAAGAGCTGAACATAGGAGCTGAAAATAAGAGCTGAACATAGGAGCTGAAAATAAGAGCTGAACATAGGAGCCGAACATAGGAGCTGAAAGTAAGAGCCGAACGTAAGAGCCGAACGTGGGAGCTGAACGTGGGAGCCGGACGTGGGAGCCGGACGTGGGAGCCGGACATGGGAGCCGAACATGGGAGCTAAACGTGGGAGCGGGACATGGGAGCTGAACATGGGAGCTAAATGTGGGAGCTGGACATAGGAGCTGAACATGGGAGCTATAAATGGGAGCTGAAAATAAGAGCTGAAATAAGAGCTGAACATAGAAGCTGAACATGAGAGCTGAACATAGAAACTGAACATGAGAGCTGAACATAGAAACTGAACATGAGAGCTGAATATGAGAGCTGAACATAGAAACTGAACATGAGAGCTGAACATAGGAGCTGAACATGAGAGCTGAATATAAGAGCTGATTATGGTTGCTGAACATGGAAACCATCGGCGCTCACGGGGCCGTGGAGTGAAGGTGAGGTCAGGCAGGTGGAGCCTGTATTGTTGTTTTGGGGGTTACTCCCTGGAGGTCAAGGGGAGACATCCAAAGGAGCAAATGGGGGACAATGTCAATATGCAAATTGTGTCAGTTAGAGCCCATTTGGCTGCAAATTTCCTTTCCCATATGTTCCTCAAAAGGCTCTGCATTGTTTAACACCAAGTGCATTTCTATGAGAATGTCCATATGCACTCTCACACAGAAGCATCCCAAGTGAGAACATTTTAAGACTGAACAAACACCAGTTGGTGTAAACGTTATCTAATAGCTTTGAATGCTGTAGCAGCCATGTATTTAAATAACACTGTAACACTTTCACAACATATCAGTATATAAATAAAATGTATGTAAAAAATGAAGCTAATAATTGATTTAAAATACCCTGATTAGAATGAATTTAAGCAGAAATTATATGTTATCAATCATACTTAGACATCCATTGTTATTGAAGAAGAAAGACATACAAAGTTTAAAGAAACTGGTGTGTAAAAAATGTTTTTTTAAATGGAAGGGTGAATAAGCTAGTAAAGCGAATTGATACTTAACCTTACATAACCTATAACTTTTAATAGACTGTCATCTTTCACAAATTAAGTGTACGTCTACAGCAGATTCTGAACAAAGTCATATTTTATCAAAGTAAAGCAAAGACACAGGTATCATTAAATATCTGATTGTTGCCTTAAGAATTGAAATGATATTATATTATACAAGTTTTAAAATTCTTCTCCTAAAGTTCTTTCACAGCCTAATTTACTGAAATTAAACTTAAAAAAAAAAGACTATTTATGTGAAGTGCGACTGACATGTTCATACCACTGGAAGGACCTTGTGGAACCTGGATAAAGTGAAGGATGATCCCCAGATAGCAACAGTGAGACTTCTTGTAGTATAAGTAATGTTCCTGAGGAGCAGGGCTGTCTCAGTAAGTGAGTTGTTCTATGTTAAGCTAACCATTAATCATCGATGGGATCTGTCTGACCTTGTGCTGGCCTGATAAATGAAAAATGTGATTGTCACTATGTTGTCCAAGTGGGTTCAGAATCAGAGAAAAACTTGAAAGACAAATAAACCATGAATCTTGCATCTCGGTTTGAAGTGCCGAGGTGAAGCAGTGAAACTGAACGCCTGTCCTTGAGAGACAAACCTTAAGACATCTGTGTTCTGGTATTCTGGTGCCCGAGTGGTGCAGCACAGAAATATTCACGCTATCATCAGGAGTGAGCCTAAAGAACAAACATGGTCTAGCAGGCATGGTCTAGACTCCTCCACGTCAATCACTATGACACTACGCCAATCATCAGCGTCTGTGAGCTAATGTATGTACAAAACAGAGCTTTCCTGTGGATGTGATTTTCTTCCATGTAACGCAGCAGTCTTTAAAGATACAGTTGGTGGAAATGACGTCTAGAAGGAAGCACATATTAGGCTTCATCCTCCACAGCTGCCAGCTATCAGAGGATGCAGAGAATTGAAAATTATAAATTGATATCTGGAATTTTTTTTTTTTTTTTTTAACGGCTGCTCTGGGTCAGTGTCCTTTTTTTTAGTTTTATATAAACAAAATTGAATTGTATTGAAGCTGGCTAGTGGGATGGAATTGGCAGGTAACCAAATTGAGGGATCTATGTTCTGTAGTAATAGGAATATACTATAAAGGTTTGAAAGGGCTTAAATGTTAATATTTCCTAAGCAGCGCTTGTGTATATACTGTCAGATTCTCTAGAGACAAATTTTGACCAACTTGTGCAGGCTTTGTGTTCTTACACAAACAAAAACATTGGACTTCAGCAGTAAACACACTACCTAGACCATTATTCATGGTGCCAGTACTTATAATAAATGTAAAAAAAAAATTAAATCTGTAAAAATATACAATAGATCAAGTAACATCTGAATGAATGGGGCTAACCATTGAGGAGTTGGAATGAGAAGGAATTGCTAACACATGCGGGGTTCTGGCTTTGTCATTTATTGACCTTGGTTTCAAATGATATGATTTTAGACAACCAGAAATGTGCTTGCATTTAATTAGGAGAATCAATGCTACTGGATAGAAAATATTAGCACTGCTTAACTCTTGTTAAACTCTGCAATTTATGATTATTGATTCTTTCGTGTCTGAAGAACAAGAATGCATAAACATTACTAGAGCTAACGTACAGGGGTGAGCATCTAATGATCTAATGTCTTTATGCCCTCTGTCATCATTTCAACTCTCAACTTTAAGAAATAAAAATAGTACGAACGATTAAACTTTGATCATGCCTGACGGTCTTTAATAGTCCAATTTACACTGACTAGCCATGTTTGCAAGCTGATGTGCCACTTACTACATCTGTTTACACATTACCATCACATTACGCATCACATGTGCTTCAAAGCAATTGCATACCTCAATCAGTAAATATGAGCTGTCATTTAGTATTGTAAATATATTCTAACACTCGATTTTATCCTTTTTTCTGAAGAAGATTGAAAGCCCTCTAACCAAATAGGAAAGATTCTGTTATCATGTCATACAATGTAATAAATATAAGAATATACTGTTGGGGTAAGTTAAAAAGTATAAAACACCCAACATAGACTGCACATAAGCTTTATTTTGGACTCATGCAGTTAGTACAGTAATCAGTCAGTAATGTAAAACTGTTTTAATAAATTATATCTTTGCAGCTTGTTCACTGCCTGATTCAGGTTTTTAATTCTCATGATCTATGTGCCTTTCTCAGCAGAACCTTGGACGAGTTTATTGAAAGGTTTGTACTGTTTAAAGAATTAAAATTAAGGCCTTTTTGATTAACAGACTTTTTGAAGTTCTCTCACACCGTTCTTCAGGAAACATTTGGTAAAATGCCTTAATACTTCATTTAAATTTGTAAAATATTATTGTGACAGAGATTATAACAACCTCCAGTGACAAATTGCTTTCTTTGCTACATACAAATGAAAAATAACATGGACTTACATTTAACTGACTGCTTCCACATTTTATTGATTTACTATCATTCAGTCACTGTTAATTATTGCTTATTTCCAATTTTTAGAATGATGTAGATACAGCATTTTTGTCTTTGTTTTTGAGTAAGGCAACAACATAACAGTAATATAGCTAGTTAGCTAGATAGACCAGTCTTGGGAAGAAGGAAAGTACATTTTATCTTGTAATTCAATTTTGTTTAATTCACCACTTTGCTCAGTTATTATTTAATCAACTAAAAATATGATATAAGATTTAAAAAATATATATATATGAAAACGAATACAATACAAAATCAGTCACGTTTGTTTTGTTATTATTTACCATAACTAAAATAAATCTGGCTGTTCACTTAAGGCTTATTTGATTAGAAGTAACCTGTAAACAAATACACTTTAAATGCTTCCCATTAATTTCTCTTTTTTTGCGATAAATGTGCGGAGAGAATCGTTTTATTGTTTGTGGCTTGTTATCAAATAAAATGCATTGCGCTCTTTGTCCACTAGAAGGCTAACTAGCGAGACGCTTTGCCCGGATACAAAACATTCGCTTCATATTGCGTGTTTGGTCAAATAAATATTTTATCTGTGAATTATTTATAGATTGTTTAGATTCCGTAGCGGATCACGGAGCGCTCTTTATGCGGTTTTTAGCCAGAGGTCAAATGCAGACGTTTGCATAACTTAACAGGTAAGTAAATAGTTGTGCTAAGCTTGTTTGTTAGGTTCGCTAGCTAGCATGCGCGCAGAGCTTGGTTGCTAGGGAGTTTACGACTATTGGTGGCGTTTGTATATTTTTTCTCCCTGTGTGGTCGTTGGATTAAGAACGGCAATCGAAGCAGGGTAATATCCACATAACCGAAGTACGTTGAGCGTCGTAGCGTCTATTTGTAATTGGCTGAATTAGCTAGCTAGCCAGTCTGCTCTCTGGGGCTAGCTACGCTAGCTAGTTGTCTGCGCTGTGAGGTAACGTACCATTTATGCTAGCTACACTTAAATCAATGCGCAAAAGCTGCGTTTGACTTTCATCTCAAAGTTGTTTTTTTACTTGCGTTGTAAACTGGCTTGATCAAAGAACCGTCGAAAATACAAAAACACTTATGAAATTAATAGCAAGCTATCGCTGAGCGCTGTTTGGACGCGCAGGCCTCTTCGGCCATTTTTGTTGACATTCATACTATTCCTTCATCTCGCATGTAGTTAGCTAGCTCGAAAAGTTTTGTGTAATGTATTTGAATGAATGCCTGCAGTTTTTTTGTTTTTTTTTTAAGATTTAGAGCGATATTTTTAATTATTACAAGGTGGGTAAACAAGCATTTGAGAGTTTTCTTTCCCTAATACTCAGCTAACACTGCATCTAAAGCCAATGAAGGAAAGTGTAGTTTAGTGCAGAGGGAGCTGTGGCTCAGTGTCTACATTTACGGCACCGAAGGATTTGTAATCCTAGCATCCAGGTGATGGCTGTTGAATTTAGGTAGTCAAAACATCAGTGTCTGTAATTTAATCTTTAATCAAATGTATACTGTTTGTCAGTTGCACATTTCTCTCCCTCTATAGTAGTGAAGACCTGTAGTCTCCTCTGAATTGGCCTGATTGGCTTGTATCTATGAACTCATTGGTGCCCACCACCTCGGCCGTCAGTAGCCCTGTTAGTTCCCTGGACTCCCCCCTTTCTGTCATCAGTTCATCCACTGGCTCGCCAGGTGTGCCACTGACCCCTTCGGTGGGTTACGGACCCATCAGCAACCCACAGGTGGGCTACAGTCATATGCTGAAAACTGAATTGGTTTCTTTCACATAATATTTCTCATAGCATAAATTCCCACCACATTTAATTATTTTTTTTGTCATCATACAACTTGTAGATTAATTCCTCAATGTCTGAGCTGCACACTGTCAGCAGCTCTGACGATGTGAAGCCATCCTTTATTCTGAAGTCTCCAGGAGGCACTGGGCCAATGCTGTCCCAAAAAAGACTCTGTTCCATATGTGGGGATCGTTCCTCCGGTGAGTACATAGACATACATGTTTTACAGAGGAGTAAAAAATTTTTTCCTTAGTGCTGGCTTACAGCTTTGGCATTTGTTTTGGTTTAGGAATTAGTACCTCGGTTATACATTGCTTATAAATGCTTAACATTACATCTGTTTTTGTTTAACATATTTGTACCGATCCTGGACTGACCCAGGATTAATGCTAAACCAAAATGTTCAGAAAATGTAAAGCTGCAGCTAGTTTCTGCTTCATTGTTCAGGGAAGCACTATGGGGTGTACAGCTGTGAGGGGTGTAAAGGCTTCTTTAAGCGCACAGTGAGGAAGGACCTGAGCTACGTCTGCAGGGACAGCAAAGAGTGTCTCGTGGACAAGCGCCAGCGCAACCGCTGCCAGTACTGCCGTTACCAGAAGTGCCTAGCCATGGGCATGAAGAGAGAGGGTGTGTGCTTTCAGTCATGCTTTCATCATGTCATACGAATGCTATTACTTGTTCTTATCATGCTTTGGTCTTTTTGGCCCTAATCAGGCTTGACCTTAAGGTTCAGATAATACGTACATGGTGTTAAATACATGGCGTTCTACCACTTGGAATAACTTCAGCATGTGGTCACGTTAAGTTTGTATTGTGAACACAATGTTCCCCAGTTAACATTAATAAATAGACCAGTGCTGCTAGTGTTGCAGCTTTACTGTGAACAAAGCTTCTTCTGAACTGTATATGTTGTTGATGCATATAATGTTACTGCTTCTTTGTATACTTATTTAAGGAATTGAACATTTTTAAATAATTCAACCTCCTGCTCAAAATATACAACAAAAAGTTATCTCTTTTTTTTTTTTTTTTTCCAGCAAATGAAAACAAGACAAAATTGTCACCATGTAGGTTGAAAACAGCAAGGGGATTTGTTTTGGTTCTGGTAAATAGACATCTGGTTTATGGGAATCTTCATTCCTTGCACTCCACAGCTGTTCAGGAGGAGCGGCAGAGGAATAAGGAACGTGATGGAGATTACGACTGTAATTCTGCAGCCAATGAGGAGATGCCTGTGGAGAAGATCCTGGAAGCTGAGACAGCTGTGGATAACAAGACGGAATTGCACTCTGCAAGCAGCTCTACTGGTGCTGTGAGTGTTTGTTTTTGTTTTTAATAGTGCATTCTACTGAGAGCTACTTTTACCTGGTCTGGTAGGCTTGATTTCCCACTCGCCAGAAAATGTCCAACACCTTGTAGTGAGCCACATAAAATTAGGGCCACTAGTTTAATATTATGCTTATATTAGGAAATAATCACTCTGATGTGGTGTCTTTTGAGTAAGGTGATGTCCCTGAAGTTGACAGTGACAAGCACTGAAGGATTGTTTTGGTATTCCTTGGTTCCCAAAAATAGCATTGTCTTATTCTTTAAGAAAAATGATAGAAGTAAAATCAAATGAATAACTAAAAACCTCATCTGAGTGAACAGTAGATATTATGATGTATTGTGTTCTACATTTCGCTTACATTCAAGTTTGTGCATTGAGGGAAAAAAAAATCCTGGAAACTTAAAATGACTGTAGATAAACCAAAATATTAACCGTAATGAAGCTTAATTCTAAAAATAAATTCAAATGATCTGAACCGTGCATGCTTATGCAGTGTTGAAATTTGAGTTGACCTCCCCCCTTTTAGTCTTGTATAGTGAATGTCCCTGATAAACATGTTGTTTCATTTTCATAATTTAAGCCCCATGTTTGGTGAGCACATTCCGGGCATGAAAGTCTAGTACGGCTCTGTTTGGCAAGCACAGACAAGGGAAGCTAAGATGTATCAGGGAAAGATGTTTTGTTGCCCTGCTTCAGAGTAAGACAATATTATTCGGGCTATTATGGTTCATCTAGGATAAAACTATGGGCTAAGATTTTGTGATTATCGCTTTCACTTTTTCTAAAGAAAACCACCATTAACTCGTTCCCCCTTCCTGTCCTTTAGGCCGTCGACCCAGTGACTAACATCTGCCAGGCAGCAGATAAACAGCTGTTTGGCCTGGTGGAGTGGGCCAAGCGTATCCCACACTTCTGCGAGCTGCCTCTGGATGACCAGGTCATTCTGCTACGTGCAGGTAGAAGCGTCCACATTCTAACAGATACAAACTTCTCTCCTACACATACAAAACATTTTCACTTACTTGCCTCTTACTCATGTAGGCAGGATATGATACATCTGTAAATAATCATGCAAGTGATTATCCTACTTCATTTTTATTTTGAACTTTATTCTGATGAAGGGAAAGTGCTATCTATGTTAGAATGTAAGCCTCGCCATAAATGGTACTTGCACAGTTATTTTGCTCAGGCCTAGGCTATTAAAACTTGTTCTAGATATAAATGGACTTTTCTTCCTCATTGTCTGTTTGTTTCAGGGTGGAACGAGCTGCTTATTGCCTCGCTTTCTCACCGCTCCATTGGGGTGGAGGATGGACTTCTGTTAACTACAGGCTTGCACATGCTCCGAGACAGGTGACCTTTCACTTCAGCTACTTATTATTAAGCAGCTTACTAATTTATTTCTAAGGCCGTATAAATGCGTTGTTTTTTGTTTTTTTAATCTTATTAATAGAAGGTTTTCTATAAATTTCTGTAATCATTTCCATCACTGAATTTCCAGGTGTTAGTTCCAGTGCTTCATGTTTAAATAATTTGGAGCTGTAACATTTTCTTATAATGTCATAATAGAGGAAAACGACTGTCTTCTATTTGTTACATCAGCTCTTCTCTTAGCTCTCAGAAAACCATTCTGCACCTCAGATTCTGTGTGAGGTTTCCTAAAGTGATATTTGCAGATACTTAAAACTCCATTTCAGCAGTGATTCATTTACATCAAGTTTTTTGTTGATTTGTTGTATATAGCCAGCATATAGCTTCACAACCCTCGCATCCAAATAAAAAAAAAAATTTTCAACCCATGATTTGTGTCTCATACAGTCTATAGTACTGCCAATCAGAATCAATCAGATGTTATAACTTTGCTTTATTTTTGCTATCCCACTCACTCACTCAGCACTGCTACATATTATAATAACTCTTTACACCTGTTTATATCTCCACAGGGAAAGTACACGCAGTCCAGAGGTGGGGGCCATATTTGACAGGTACTTGACTAGAATACTAGACTCTTCACTTCTGACTTCAGTATATGAAATGATGCTAATGATTTGTAGTTCAGTCAGTCACCAATGTGATGCATGCATGTGATGTCAGCCAAGTCTAGTGGCTTAATGCAGGGAAATCTTACAAAGTTAAAACTGCTGTCCTGGGAATAGGGATTTACCATTCTAAGTTGTTATTGTTCCTGGCTCTATCATATCATATCATTATCATATTCTCTTTTTTTTCTATTTTCCACTGTAGAGTGCTCACGGAGTTGGTAAATAAAATGCGAGATATGCAGATGGACAAGACTGAGCTTGGCTGTCTGCGAGCCATCATCCTCTTTAACCCAGGTGCAGTTATCAGATCTTACTGATAAACAGGGTTTTGGGTGAAATATCTGATTTGCAAACTCCATTCAGTGTTCTATTTTGAATATCTGCTCCTTGGTAGGAATATGCTATTGTAAGTTATGTTTTTGTAATATAGATTGTGAAGAATCGGACAGATTAATCTCGTGGATGCATGTGGCGATTCATAAAGAATTCAGGTCTGTTTGAGACTGGCCTGATAATGTTAACATGTGCCACTGAAAAATACACTGAAGGCAAAGTTTCAGAACAGAGCTTACCAAGTGTGAGAAGTGGTGTGTAGTACAAACAATTCTGAGGATGACTCAAACATATCCTGTTATTTAGTTGCTGATTATGAGTTCTACGATAAATTAACTGACCATTTACCAGCTTCCCACAAAACTGGAGAACAAATAAATGCCTAGCCTGTTCACCAAGTAAAGCCTAAAAAATTGTTGCTTGTGAATATTTTTTCTGTCTTATTACCATATTATATTGATTCTCCTCTCAATGTGGAGTCAGAGTCTGGAGCACGATAATGTATCTGAGTTGTTTTATGAAGTGCAGCCTTAGAACTCTCCTGCTCCTTTTAATGCCTTTATATTGACAAGTCCATTACTGCAATTCTGTCTGTCACACATGCATATAAAAATGTCACGTTGATCATTTCAACCTGATTTATTTAAACTAACACAGTCTTTTAAGGCTTGTAGAGCAACCTCTGTCAGGCAGATTTGACTCTTAATCCTCTGTATTATTGTTTAGATGCCAAAGGTCTGAGCAACACGAGTGAGGTGGAACTCCTGCGAGAGAGAGTGTATGCATCCTTAGAGGCTTACTGCAGGCAGAAATACCCTGAGCAGCAGGGGAGGTATGCTAATTCTTTCACCACATCACCATTGTTGCAATCTTTTGCAGCGTAAGCTACAGTTACTCCACGCTAAGCCTCAAGTTGATATTACAAAACACTTGCCTGTACATGCAGAAGCAGATTTTATTTTCATAAAAAGAATAAATAATAATAATAAAAGGGCAAATATGATAGCAACTTTAAAGAAATCAGTGAGCTAATCATTAATGTGTTCTGTCGTTTTTCATATTTAAATGCAGTTTGTCAGTCACAGCTGCTTCTATCACTCATTACTACGGTTCATTCGAACATGCTTTTAATTTTTTTAACACTAGCCCAAGCCGAGCAAGTAGACACTGGTATAAATTGCAGATGGATCATTTTCCTCACCTCTTTCTTGTAATGATGATTACAATCATCATAATGCTCCTGGATCATGCATCTAGTGTTTGCTATTTAGGCTGATGGTGAAACAGCTGAGCTTTACACTTTTACTTTGGTGTGATTTGCAAAAACCCATTCATATTTTGTTACATATGTGCCTTTTGTATTAATAACTATAAATACCCATACACTAGTAGAGCTAGTCAGCATTCTGTTACATCTGCACTACAATAAAAATGCCAAACATATTTACCAAAATATTGTTCAATTTTATAATCATACAGCTGCTGGATGAAAGATTTTGTTACAAATGCTGTTTTAAGTACTTGCAGAAGAATATTTCCTAACATGGGTTGGGCTGCAGCATCTTCCACCACATAAATGTCATGGCTGTGAGTTTGAAGCCACATTCCGACTGTGGTGTGTTCGTGCAATAAGGCTTTCAAAGCTCTCAGAAATGTAATGTGTTCTCTGTTTGGGTGTATGGCAGACTGTTGCCCAATGTGCACACACATCTGCATGCAGTGTACGAGTCGAGAGGCAATGTGAACAGGTGAACAAAACCTTGACCCCCTCTCTCTTTCCTCCACTAGATTTGCTAAGCTCCTCCTCAGGCTGCCTGCGCTGCGCTCCATCGGGCTTAAGTGTCTGGAGCACCTTTTTTTCTTCAAGCTGATCGGAAACACGCCCATTGAGACGTTCCTGATGGAGATGCTGGAGGCTCCTCACTAGCTTTGTCCTAAGGGAGGCTGGGAGATCACTGTGACTGCACTTTTCAATCTCAGGGGAACTTGAGCAATTGGCCAGCCTCCAGTCCACGATACACTTGTTAGGTTTGTCTCTTTTAAGTGCAAAACAGAGTCTAAAAACCCAAGACTTGCCATGAACTTAGAGTATGTTGGTGCTATATTTCAGTGATAAGTCTTGAATTCTTGTGGATTTTTTTTTTTTTTTTAAATTGGAACCTTCAGTTCCCTTCCTAGCTTACATGGGATTTACATTTTGATAGAACCATTTAAGGCTTTTAAACTTGTGGATGTTGAGCTTTATTTGTCTGTAAGTGTGCTCCTCCATCATCTCGTCAGTGTGGTTTCTTTTATTCCTTAAGGGACTAATTTATTCAGCTCAGACCTTAAAGGACTGGCGACACGAACAACTGAACGAACAGTTAAGAAAAAAAAACTGTTTTAAAATCTATAAGCTGACATCGCTCTCCCAGTTAAGCTAGCCTGGCCAAACATGTATGCAATGAAAATGCACAAAAGTCTGGAGAAAAGCTCATTATGATTTGCAAAATAATGTTAGTCAAATACTTGGAGTTTATTCCAGTGAAGCGAGGTCTTACCATGTGCTCATAGATCTAGATCATGGGTGCTTGACTGATCTTTTACAGGCTTGATACATCGACTTTTTTTTTTTGTTTTTTTTTTTGTTTTTTCCCCTCCTACCTTTTTTTTTTTTTTTTTTTTTTTTCCTTTCTTTCCAGTTTGCAGTTTTGGTGAAAACTGAAAAAAAAAAAAAAAATAGCTAGGGAAGTAAGTTCAGTAAATTTGCCCTGCATTGCTTTATGACTGCAGTGTTCCAGGCTGAAGTCAGTAAACTGCTTGTGACATTGCTTTTTTTTTTCTCAGTTATGCTTTTCCTAGTACACGCATGTTTTATCACATATCACGTAACCTTGTAACTTGAGTTATGATTCCTTATGTAAACTGCACTATACCAGTTCAAATATCAAATATTTGACCAAAAGGGGTCATATTTGTGTATGCTTTGGTGCTTTAAAAAAAAAATGGTGGTTTTAATGTTACATCCCTGAAAACGCACATAGAAAGTTGTAGGCAGGAAAGAAACAGTTCTATTTGAACAAAGCTGAACATGAGCAATACTAAATTTAAAATCGAAAGTGTATAATCTCGTTTCAAGTGGAAAACTTGTCAGATGTCGATTTCTAGTACTGTGCAGACGTACTTGTTCAGGGACAGTAAAACACGAGTGCAACAAAAGAGCAGAAATTCATGTTCCTTTCTATTCCAATAAATTTTTATCATCGCTTTTAGTTGCTGTGTACATCTAAAATACAAAAAAAGACCTTAGTTTGCACTGTATTTCCTGTGAATCACAGTTTTCTGACTGTCTTTGCTCTTTCTTAGTGATGTGTTTTTTCTCAGATTTCAATTAGATTTGTAATCTTGCTGGGTTCTTTTTTTTTTTTTGTAAAATCTTGCTTTGCTTTGGGGACGAAGACCACAGAGACTTTGAAATGCAAGTTCCCTATTGGCAAAAATGTTTACTACACCTTCGGGTTGTTTTGTATGGTCCTGTACAACCACCATCCTTACTGCATTAGACATGTTTGTGTCTGTCATTGCACTAAATTTGTCATACAATGATGATTGTAATGATCCTCTATCAGGTTCTCCCATCGCTAGAGCTCAATTTAAAGGAGCTCGATGGCACTGCAAATGAACCATATGGACACGACCCTAAATAAAAACTGGTGACATCGGGACTCATCTGGTGTACAGTCTGTCATTGACCCAACGAGGAAAATAATGTCAAGAGATAGAGTGCTACACAGATTACACCTGATTCAACAAAATGATCTCATGAGCCATGCATTAGAGAAAGGCTGAGCTGCTCTGGTCTTCTAAAACTTCAACACTCCTATCTAAAAAAGGATGGATGGATGAATGACTCATGAAAAAAGATGCCTCAAGCATGAGCTGTCGAACGGCTTCACGTGTTTAACGTGAGATAAGAGAGAAGATTTCCGAAGAGTTTTAACGATTATGCTCCAAAACATTCGACATGACCAACGTTTTCTCAGGATGCTTCATAAAAGCTTTTTATTGCAAGATTTTGTATACACTATATACGTTTTGTTGTTCGCTGTGAGTATTAACAAAGATTAATTCACATTCTTGGTACTCTTATTCAATACCCACTTTGTATGGCACTTGCAGCAAAAGTTTGGACGTGACCAGATTCTGTTTACTTAAGTGCAGTGATCTCGAAAGGCTTTTGAGCAGGAGTGGAAGTGGGGGTGGGTTTTTTACAAGGACCAAACATGTTTCAAGTTTGTGCAAAAAGGAAAAAAAAAAGACATTAAAAAAATCACACGTGACAAAAGCAAACGTCGCTGCGCATCCAAATGACATCACAGAAGCTCCCTTTGACGCGACTCCTTTGACTTTCTCTTCGTTTTTCCACTGACGCATGGCTTTGCTTTACGTTTCTTAAATTAGAATTATCACAGAATAACACTGCTTCTGACCTATAATACACTATTCTATACAAATACAAATGCAACAGCTGCACAAATAAAAACAAAGAGATTTACACAACTATACAACATTTGTCTTCTTAGGGAACATTTCGTTTCTACGTTAGATTTCTAGGACGTTTTTCATTGTACAGTACTCGATTATCTGAAAAGAAGAAGACGACAACAGACAAAAACAAAGCTGCTACTTCTTGTTAATACTTGACATTGCTTTAAAATGACATGATACACAGAGTAAGGTGCTGGAGGGGGAGGGGGGGTGGTACTACCGGGTCGTGTAGTACAGCTGTGTGGATTGTCAGAATAATGTTTTGGGTTTCACGCTACAGAATGGCCGTTTCGTTATTTCGTATAACCACAATTAAACGTCCTTCCTGTGGACGTGCTGAAGACACCCCATGACCTCACTGCTGTCCTTTTCCGATGACCGGATGCCACAGGTATATAGCGGTCGTGCGTCGCACGATGTTGAATTAAAAACGTTCCGTTTGTAACGGTTAACGTCGAGGCAGCATCAAAAGTTCTTCTTGGGCTAAGACTTAGAGTTGATTTTGTGTCTGGAAACATTGACGCACGATTCTCCTCGAGCACTTTCAGCAGATGGACTACGGTACAGGTGCTGTAGGTCAGAATTGTGTATCAGAACATGGTGTGTGTTAGCTGATCATCTCAGGCTCAATCGAAAATCTGTATTGAAGGGAAAAAAAATCAATAATACCACAGCAGTGCAGAGGGAATCACCCCTTGATATCTCCTTCAGTGATTTCTAGAAATCCGTGCTCTGCAGTTTCGTCAGATATAAATGCTGAATGTGCTACTAACCAAAGCAGGCAAGATTTCCCCAAACAGCTAATGTTTGTTAACCAGGGTGTGAAAGATCGGCCATGTTCAAATCACTGATCTTTACGTTCACACTCAAGGCCACAGTTGGTAAGAAACACTAGCATGACTCTCTATGTCTAAGACACAGGACTACAAGAGTGTGTCTGTGGTTGTGTTGAAGGATTAGACAGTCGTGTAGTAGAAGGTTGAACGGCAGCTGATACTGTGCTTGTTTTTTTTTTTTTTTAAAAATGCGGTAAAAGTAGTAGGTATTAAGAAATATCAGTCTTTCAAACAGCATGCTTAGGTTGCAGTGTCCAGGATCGTGTGTGCGTGTGTGTGTGTGTGTGTGTGTGTTTGAGATGACCCTGAGCTGCTAGAATCTATTTTGTGTCACACTTGCATCTCAGAGCCACTGGCTAA
>JAOTRN010000046.1:21792484-21804474 GCA_028566695.1 Bagroides melapterus | reverse complement strand
GAGAGAGAGAGAGAGAGAGAGAGAGCGAGCATATGTATGCCTAAGGAACACATGTAAGTGTTTAGAACTAAATGTAATATGAAGTACATATGCATTTGAGACACATGTTCAGGCTTTCTATGGTGTTAGCACTGGTTTTTATTTTTGTAGGTAAAAGCGCTATTAAAGTGAACCGGGGTGTGTTACCTCTATACCCTCTTTGTTCAGAGCATACTCGTCAAAGTTGAGGATGGCTGTTTTGATAGTCCGAGGTGGTGGAAGAACCGTGAGGCCGATGTTGATGGCGTTGCTTCTTTTGGAGTCGAGTACAATAATCTCCTGCCGTTTCCCATCCGCTGCTGTTTTCTAAATTCAGAGAAATATTCAGCATCCATTCAGGTTTGTGTTAGCTTTTCATTTTCAACTTGGTTTTGTGACAATTTGGGATTAGAGCTGGTGATGTTGCTGCCCAGTTTCGGTTGCTATTATGGTAAATCGTATTCTATTTTGGATCACAACCGAGCGAAAATGTCACCATCAAAAACATATGTCAGGGCAACAGTCACCCATCTGGTCTAAAACTTCACTTGGTTCTCATTATGAGTTTGCACGGACTGTTCGCTCGCTCGCTCACTTGTCGGCTAACTGTTGCGATATCCATCTACCGTCCCTAACGCATGATTTAAAAAAAACCTTTCTGAAGACTACCTTAAAATGAATTGGAACGGAATTTCTTTAATGTGGGTGATTAAGAAAAACAAAGCTTTCCAAGATACGAATGCCAGTGGGATCTACGCTAAGTGCAACTGACTTAGAAAACATGCAGGCACCTGAGGGCTATTTTGGGATTTTGATGGAGAATATTTCTGCACTTGTGAGAGGCAAGGCAGTTTGCTTTTGTTGCCAAACACAGGAAGGAAAGAAAAGAAGGAGCGAAGGAACAGAAAAGGAAAGAGGGAGTTAGGAGCAGCTGCTTTCGACTAGGTGAGGGGAGAAGATACATTCAGAAAAATAATATAATATATAAAAACATAACTGAATACCCTGAAATGATACCGCAAGACACTCTGTACAGCACTTCCTGATATCGGTGTTACAACATAGCTTTGAAAAAAGACAGAGTCCGACTGGAAAGTCTTACATTGTATCATGGATTAAAGCTGAGACAATTCGAACAAATAGACATGTAATCTGAGGAAGTTTATAGTTTCCGGTACAACACATACCATCTCAAAGGCTTGTACAGATTACAGGGAAATGTTAAAACACTGGGAGATCTGATGGAACCTTAAAATAATACACAACATCCGTCAGGGCCAATCGAGCCAGTGTTGCACCAGACAGACTGAGATTTCCCCCACTTCAAAACCTCATGTGCATGTCTGACAGGGAACGGACTGTGGTGACACTGAGGCAAGCGAGACGTGCCGTAATCCGCACCACATGTTTGCCTGAGAAGACCTGAAATGCTTCTGGCAGAACTTCTTTGCTAAAGAATCACAGAATTCTCTTTCTAGGTCATGCAAAAGGATTAAATATTGATACTACATGACTGAGAGAAGGGAACAATATGTTACTATCTTTTACCTTTGTAACAGGAAGTTCTTTGGACTTGGTTTCAAAGAGGAGCTCCAACTTGGCTGTATCCAACTTCACTGGTTCCAGTTTGGACCACAGTGACTCCTTGCAGCGCTTGTCACTGCCGTATTGCCACTCTGTGGGTCTCACCTCGTTCCAGAAGAGTCTGATGGTCTTCTTCTTCTTCTGAAAAAGTGGTGGCTCTCCTCGACTATGTTGAGGAGAACCGATATGCGTGGAATTCACTGGCGCTATGGAAGGTGGTGGAGGAGGTAACATTCCTCCTGGTACAGGTGGAGGGGGAGGACAACCAAAAAGGGGAGGAGGGGGTGGGAGGTTTGGTATACACGGGGGTGGGGGAGGGGGTGTCATGTGGTCACCTGACTTGATCATGTTTCCGACATCCAAAATGTCTATGTCATCCTCCTCCAAAAGGTCAGTAAAGTCCATCTCTTTGATGCGAAGTTCTCGAGGTGTGGCCATCAGCTGGTCCCAGATGTGATCCGATTCCTTTTTAGGTGGCGTGGGTGACGGTGTTTTCTCCTTCCCGGCATGCTCGGTTTCGTGAGGAGAGACCAGCCCCTTCACCAAGTCACCGAATTTCTCGGCCACGATCCGCACGTTGCCATGGTTGTCCAAATGCTGCACTTCCATTTTCTTCACGTTGTCCTCGCATGCCTGATGCCGAGCCTCCAGAGTTGAGATACGAGTGGCGAGGCGGTTTACTGACGACTCCTGGCCTCCTGGGCCCTCTCTCTCCTTTCCGCTGTCTTTCTCCTCATCCTCGGCAGGCTTTGTATTTTGTGCATAGAGCATGTCCAGCATGAAGCGCTTGTTATTGAGGACTTTGTCACACTGTTCGTTGATGTCTGCTGCGTTAATGCATTCTGCCCACTGGCCTGATGGGAAGAGACAGGAAAAACATTGGTAACACTGAGGACTACTGGGTTTCAGGATTGATGCAAAAGAGGTTTCAAAATTGTCCATTAATATAAACATAACAGAGGTACCAGTTATTATCAGTGTCTTTTTTTTCTTACCTGTGTCATTATCACACATGAGCTTCTCCTCTCGCTCTTCTCTCTCCAGAGTACTGCTGGCTGAGGAGATGCTGGAAGCTGAGCAGTTGTCCTTCTCATTAAGTTCCTCGTTCTGCCTCTCTTTCTCGCTGAGGGCTGTGCTGTCCTCTGTGTCTCTTTCCGCCATCTGCTCTTTCTCACACTCTTCTTCTGCCTCTAATTCAGTCTCATTCTCCGTCACTTCCTCGGTGCACACATTTTCCCTTTCTTCATCCTTCGCTTTCGCATCTTCACCTTTCCCGACCTCCTGGGATTCTTTTTCACATTCATCTTTTCTTAATGTCCATGCCCCTGTTTTGTCCGAGTTGTCCGGCTCCGCATGCAGCACAGACACCGTTATATCCTTCTCGTCCACAGGCCTGTGCTCCTCCTCTGTCTCTGAGGACCACTGTAGTCCAGATTCCCTACAGCTTGGTTCTGGCTCATCTTCTAAACCAAGAAAAACAAATAAACACACAAACACACATGGCTTTCAAAAAGAGCCATTTTTTTATTTATCCTGACATCTCAAATAAATATCAAAACTTTTATGACTTTGAAGCTTTGTAATCTCCAGGAAGCTCATCCTTCTTGTCTGCAGCAAAAAAAAAAAGATTGAGGCTATGTTTGTTTTTTGGTTGCCAGGATGATCAAGACAGGCCTTTATTGTTGTTACACCTGCAAGGTGCTTGGGTCATGGTGGGATTTTGCTGCATGGTTGCTCTGCATGTGTTCCTCATCGTGTTCTTGTACCCAGCATGCCTTTTATTTCTCCACAGCCCATTCCTCCGTCCTCTATTACCGTAAGCCTCACACCCTCACTACATTTCCAGCTCCTTATTTGGATAAATAAATAAATAAATAAATGGAAAACAATCCCACAGAAGCATAGGGGATGACAAAACAGGGCAGACAATCAGGCCATATGTGTCTGGGCAAAATAACCATACAGCTTTAGTCATAGTCAAGACAAGCCATATTGGTACATGAGCTGTCAGAGAGAATTTCTTGTCCTCTATGTTTGAAGGTGTGGTGAAAAAAATGTGAGTCATTTCTGCAAAAACGAATGAGATTGGCATGTGAGCTGTACGGGACATTCAGGATACTGCATGTCTGCACTTGAAATAATACGTTTTTCTTTTGTTAAACTAATCATGAATCTTAAATCCACCCAAATGTGGACAGTGAAGGACGAAGTATTGGGTTCAGGATGAAGGGATTCTTGGCTGGAATGCACCACTATCCCCTTACACACGCATGGCCCTATCTGACCAGGAGTTCTGCTCTACATGGCTTTAAAAGTATAGACCTTCGTCTTACACTAATTCCAAACTCACACTTCCTTGATTCTGTCTTTCCTTCCTTTCTACCAGGTACGAAATACAACTCTTTTTTTTATTTTAGACTGTTCTGTCATCCTGTCGGGCAGCTGATGTAGGCTAAAGGCAATGGAGACTCACCAGGAGTAGCCCAACTGATTCTTATCTAAAGCGTGTGAAACTCAAGCCGAGTGTTAACTTCACACTCGGTGTGACTCGGACCTGGACACAGATCCAGTTGAGATGGATGATAGAGCCAGGTTTAGGTCCTGACGACCGATCGTCCTGAGCGCAAGACGCAATGGCATGTAAAAAGATTTAGGCTTGTTTTATGGAATTTCAGCAGATTTCTCCGATGTATACGAGGTTGGAAAGTCTTGTCACAAAGAATCCAGTGTAACGTCTTTTACCGTCATACTTTGTACAATCTATATCAAGTTGCAATGGCACACTATATCTACAGTATACTGTATATATTATTACAACCTTTTAGTGGAAAAGCACTGGATTTGGATTTTCTGCAAATTTAGTCACGGCAAGTTCTCACTCACTTTCTTTAGAGACACGTAAAGCCAAGCGCCACATCATTTTCAACCACTGTTTACAAACTGATTAACAGGAGAGAGAGTCATACTATTTTACCTCCAGAGAACAGGGCCAATTCTGGTCTCTTAAGACTCTGTCATTAAGGCTGTGCTATAGCTGGGATTAGAAGAGAACATACAAGAATACAGTCTCACCTTGTGCAGCGCGGGTTTGAGGACGTTTATTCTCCTGAGACTCTGTGGAGGATGGGATTGGACAGTGTGAGCTGCAGGAGGTTCGTGAACTCAGATTGAGTGTGATTTCTGTTCGACCTCTTGGCGTTGATGCTACATGCTCCCTCTCGTACTCCTCCGCTGCCAGACGTTCCACTTGCTTATACCTAAAATCAGAAACAAGAGTGGAAGTTAATCAAACAGCTCCATCACTTAGACTTCCAGGATTTCATACTGTACAGACAGACTCATTGAGCACTTTATTAGTAACACTATACTAATACTGGGTAAGGCCTCACTTTGCTCTGAAAAACACATAGCATGGAGTCCACAAGATGTTAGATACGTTCCTTTGAGATTCTGCTCCATGTTGAAATGGCTTCATCACATTTCCTACTTATTATTCAGATGCACTTTCATGATGTGAATCTCCCGTTCTACCACATCCCAATAGTGACCTAATGGATTCAGATCTGGTGACTGAACAACACTGAACTCATTGTCATGTTCATGAAACCAGTATGAGAGACTTTAGCTATGTGTCATGGTGCATTATCGTACTGGAAGTTGCTAAAAGAAGATGGTAAACTGTGGACGTAGAGTGACGCACATGCTCATCAACAATATTCAAATAGTCTGGGGCATTAAAACAATAAAACAACAGCATTACATTACCTCCACCAGCCTGTGATGTTCACAAGAAGAAGGTTCCATGTGTCATTCTGTTGCTACCAAATTCTGACCTTACCATCTGTGTGTCTTGGCACAACTTGAGATTCATCGGAACAGGCTACAACTATCAGTCTCATGAGTCTGTACTCACTGCAGCCTCAGCTTTCCATTCTGGTCTCACAGATGTGGAACCTGACACGATCTTCTACTGTTGTAGCACATTTGTTCCCCATTCTAATACCGGATGTGAACATGATCTGAAGTTACTGACTCTGTATCTACATGACTTTACTCACTGCACTGCTGATACACCATTAGCTGATTAGATAATTGCATGAATGAGTAGGTGTACAGGACAGACTCTTGTCTGGTTTAGCTTAAGCACTTAAGCAGGCATATCAAGCTGAACCAGCTCTAGCAAAAACATATCTGATATTATAAACCAGTGTCTTTGTTCACAGTGCAGTGTAAATATTTGTAGGATGGACCTTCATCAAGAGACAGTTAGAGATCGTGCCCTGTTTTCGGGGGAAGGACCTGAAGCTTATACATATTACCTTGCCATCTGCTCATCTTTTCTGTGCCTGTATCCACAGTCTTACTACCGATATTAGACAGCAATACTTTCTCTAGTCAGTGGAAATAAAGGGAAAGCAAGCAAGGCAAAGTGACAAGGACGGGTCAGAGGATGTTCTTTTTCTTTTTTTTTACCTCTCTTCACGAGCATGTATGGCCTCCTCTCTCCTCTGCACATAGTCACGACTGAAACGAAAGAAAAGCATCATGAGCAAACATTTGCAGAGCTTTCCAAGAACACGCACATTTTGCAAAAGCATTTAGAAGGCAGCAGGAGTGAAAAGAGTTTAGAGTAAATTTTTTTTTTTTTTAAAAGTATCAATTCATTAATGGCGTTTTAATAAAGTTATTTATCTTATTAAATTAATTATTCTTCTAGCTCAGATCAGGGAAACAAACTCAACCTTCTGATTGTTAAACCAACACCTTAACCACTAGGCTACCAAATCTCTGTTAGAATTAGCACTAAAGCATTCTAAACAACAAAATCTAGTAAATTTAATAATAATTTGAGATTGAATCTTATTTTAATTACATCTGTGTGAGTGTAATTAAAATATGCTTTAGATTTAGAGGTGAGTTTGTTCATATAGATGTTTCTGATCAGGATTTGTATAAAACACTGTCTGACTGAAGGAGTTGAGAGACAGGAAGTGTCATATATTCTGTAGATTATCAGTAAAGGAGAACCCTGTTTTCTCACAGTGTGTCAGTAATAAACATAAGAAGTTTGAACAACAACTCTGAGAGACTTTCACCGCTGAGATGAATATTGCTCAGTACGAGACAGGCAGAATGAGATGTTAAGAAGATCATTTAAGTCTTGGTCTTAACCCCTTTTTAGTCGTCCTGTGAACAAACCTAAAGCGAGTTCTCTCCTCTCTTTCGATACGGTGCAGCCTCTCTTCTCTGTCCAGACGCCTCCGTTCCCGTTCTGCAGCCAGTGACTCCTGGTGCTGCCTGTACGATGAGGCCAGTAAACCTCCCAGAGCCGGCCTGCAACATGGCAGATATAACATTCATACCGCAATATGACGTGAGAGTTCTGTTTCACTGAGTATTCTTTATGTCTGAGATATTTAACATAATCATACGCCTTTGTTTTTTTTTTCATGTGATTTGTGCCTGTTATGTTGTGCTCATGTTCAGCATCGAAAGTCTCTGTCATGGTTCATATGAAAGCATAAACTCAGAGCTTTTCATAAGTATTACCTAGCCTACTCAGAAAAATTCTAAAAAAACAAAAAAATCAAAGTTAATGTTGACAACAAAGGCATTTCTGTCTCTCTGTGATGCTTGAAGGTGTTATCTTCATCCAGTAAGATTCAGTGTTTGGTTATACAGAGATTAAAAAAAAAAAACTGAAAGCCAACAGTGTCCTGACTTATTTTATATCAGAGAAGCAATGATAAAATCGTTTATGTTTATACTGATCGAAATGTCTGATAAGTGACTTTCCATTCTGCCGCTAGAAATGAACTCAAGTGTGCTGGTAAAGAGTGTCTTAAATATACAGTATGTGATCAAATCAAAGAGAGAGCTGGTTACCTGTCAGGTTTGCTGTCGGTAGGTGACCCTCCTGTAGAGATGAAGCGGTTGAAGGGGGTAGAAGGGGCACTGGATGCACTAGATGATCTACCAGGATATGTGCCAGCATAACCGTTTTGCCTGGTGAACGAAGATTAAACACTTTGCATCATCGGTCAAGTCGGTCAGCAGCTGATTTACTTGTTTATATGTTCAGATTGGCTGATAGTCAACAATATAAATAAAATAATTTGGCAAAGGATAATGGCACTTCAGATGAAATTCCAGTGTTTGCTTTTAGTTTGTAGATGCACTAAAACCATTCCTACAACTTCAAGTTCCAACAAAAACTTGTCACGTCTCACATCCCAAAGCATACACAGATGTCCTGCTTATCATGCTTAAATCTCTTTCTCAGACGGGTATTCAGTCGCTCGGGTCATACCCTTTTGAACATTCACTACAAAAAACATTTGCTCAATACAGAATCTCAGGAAGGATAAAACCAGGCTGGAGAACACCAGGATGATGAAAAACAAAGGAAGGCAACTACAGTGAAAGACGGATGATTTGTACCAGGAAAAAGTCTTCAAGAGTATCTTAACAGCACAGGATTTTAAGGAGCACAGAGTTAATGCTACTGGACCTATTGTTGCTTTTCTCAGAGCTCTTAAACATTCTATCCAAAGATTCCTCAAGGAATACTTGGAGGGTTCATTGTTCTAGTGTTGTACGGCTTCACCCAGAGAGTGCTAGACTTTTTTTTTTTAAAGTGTATATGCTCTCTATATAACCCTATCCATCTTGTAGTTCAACCCCTTTGGGAGCTCTTACCTGCCAACACTAGGAGTGACTCTGGAAGCGAATGTTGAACAGGGTGTGTGTAAGTATCTGATATCTGAAAGACTATGCAGAGAACAGAACACGAGAAGAAAAGGTCAGGTTAAATTACATGCAATAAAGATGCATTAGTCAAAGGTTTACTGGTGTATAAAATGGGGGAGAAGGAACTCAGGGCTTTTATATGGGGCATGACGTAGGGAAAGGAGCACAGAAGCAAGAGAAAGGTGAGTGACTGTAAAGTGAATCAAAGCAAGACAGATTTTGGATAATAAAACTGGGAATGTTAGTAAAATGATGGTCTACCAATTAGCAAATAAATATGTATATGCTACAAGGTTATTATTTTATCAGTGACCTTTGAGGAGCAGATCAGATAAGCACTACGCATTGGCATTAAAACATCGTAATTAAGCATTTTATAAAGGTTTCCAGCACACGAGAGCTTCTGTAACCTTGATTCACTTCATTTGGCAGTGTGTCCGTGGACATAATGGGGAAAACATGCTGAAGCCATCCCACAAAGCATTCTCATTGTCAGATGCGTGTAGGTCTTGTAGACACCATCAAGCTCATTTCCTTTTGGATTTGGTTTCATTTATAGCCTTGTCCCAGCTTGAGAGTTGTACAATACAACAATAAAAGGCAGATGAGTTGTAAATGTCAGTAAAGGTTAGTATCCATCTGAGAGCACCCTGTTATATATATGACGAAAAAGTGCATTTGTGTTATAATAAATACAGACTTTGT
This sequence comes from Bagroides melapterus, assembly GCA_028566695.1. Lineage (NCBI taxonomy): Eukaryota > Metazoa > Chordata > Actinopteri > Siluriformes > Bagridae > Bagroides > Bagroides melapterus. Next base: position 21,795,417 of record JAOTRN010000046.1, on the reverse strand, counting down.
GTGTGTCAATGTGTGAAGGGATTGATGATAAGATCTCATTTTGAATTACAACAATAAAATGAATATGCATTTTACACAGCTAAGGAAGACCAAAAGAAGTTTGCCAATGGTGTCTTAAAGCAGAAACTGAAATAGATGATGACGCGCTCACGGAAGAAAAAACCCTCGCCTTTCACAAGACAGCCACAAATTCTGTGGAAATACTGCTCTGATGGATACCTATAGTCAAGAATTACAATTTGTTTGGCACTAGTCTATATAAGGTATAAAATTGATAATTTGTGCACTTGTTACTTGAATTATGACAAGTGACTAATTATGTAAACTGTATGAACATAGTGCTGTCTGATCCGAACATGCAGGTCTATCGTATCTGCCAGACTCTAAGGGGGTTTACACTGTGAGCGGTGAGGGTTTGGTACACGTTTCCGCACTACCTGGAGTCTCGGCCCCTCTGGACTTGTATGGTCCCCAAATGCACCTCGTCCGAGTCTGACGGGCAAGACGAGAGAAGGGGGGAGGATGTGAGAGGAAGGGGCATTTGATGTTCCTCACTGGGGGATGTGGAGGCAGAGGAGGTGACGGATGAACCCTGGGAGGGCACGGCCCCCAAAGACCTGACGGAGGCCCAAGAAGACAGACCACAGGGGCCAGAATCTGGAGTTACGGGAGCTGAGGACACTGGCGCTCTGCGGATGACCTTGGTCCCAGAACAGCCCCTGGTGCTCTCCTGTGCCTCTGAATCAGCAGTGCTGGGGATGAGGTTGACCATGCATTTAAAGGGCAAACACAAGCTAGAAGCCTCCTCTTTCGCTACAGTTGGCGCCATCCAGCTATAAGATGACAGAACAGCTCAGCAAAGGGTTGGGCATAAGGATGTGGCACCATGATAAAATGTGTTAGGGCAATCACTGGATGTTAGTGAGCCTAACAGCACAGAGGCACAATTCTACATTCTAGTGCACTCAACTCTGAGAACCTGTTCCTGAGTACCTGGCAGATCCCTGATCAGAGAGTTCTGCTTTTTGAGGTTCCTCATCTTCCTTCTCCTCCTCCTCCTCTCTGTAGTGAAAAGGAGGAATCGAGGGACGGATGGAGGTATGAAAGAAGTAAAAATAGAAAAGAGGGCAGGGGGGAAGAGAAGAAATGTTGCACGTAGATAACATGACAAATGACATTACAAAATGCACTGACAGCAGACAAAACAAAGGAAACGGTGGCACAAACAAGAGAGACACAACATGAAGTTAGTTTGGAAGTACGCAAACACGTTAAAACAATATTAGCTGCATATACACAATTACACTTAGAGGTGCTGATATAACTTCCATTAAACTGTGCTTTCACTAATACAGACTCTGTGAAGAACCCTAGATGCCAATCCACAACCGACACCATGGGGCTCGAACGTAACCAATCAGAAACAAGGAGGTGGTCCTCCTTTGCTTTCAATCAGCTTGCTCATGCATTGACAGCACACAAATGCGTAACAGGAAGTAAAGAACTGGCTTGATAAAGTAATATATGCATAGGGTTACAGTGGAGTTAGAAATATGAAGCTGAAATTTGGGTTTTGGTTCACCAGAATTAGGGTTAATCTATTGGGAAGACAAATGAACATCAATATGTCTTTTAAGAACTGAAGAGGCATGACAGAATCAGGATTAGCGAGAGCAGCTGCACTTTGATTAAAAGAGACTCAATCAAGTATAGATAAAACTCAAAAACCTATCCATAGCTCACGTAATTTCGCTTTACCCTTGTTATAGAGGTACTGACAGAGTGAAGTCCTGGAGCGCACTGCGGTAAAGTTCGCTTTCTTTCGCAGCGGGCTGCTATTTATTACTAATATGGAAAACATAACACTTCAAAGGTCCGTCCAATTTCCTGTGGTTGGCCAAATAACAGACCTCAGGATCGGATGTCTAACTAAGATGAATTCAACTATTTGCCACCAAAAAAAAGATCCATTCTTCACAATGGAGCCTGCCATGCTTACGAATCGGTGTGGAGGGTTTGACAGAAGCTAGGGTGGGAATAAAGGGATGACGGAGAAAGTAGAGAAGGAGATAAAGAGATGGGAATATTAAAAACAAATAAGAATCTAAAAAAACATGACTGGTGTGAAGACTTCTACTTTGCTCTCTCGAGTGGCAGGCAGCAGAGATCTGGAGATCGTTTTTAAACAATGTTCATCACAAGTTATAATATTAACAGCTGGTACTTTTTTTGACCATTGGGACACACTCTCCCACACACCCCAGACCCGAGATCCACAGCTGCCTTACATGATAATAATCTGGAGAGAATGTGGCTGCTTTGTGACTCACTGAGATCTATTTTCAAATTACTCTTACGATCAGATATCGCACCATCATACCTGGTATAGAAGATTATTCTGTATTTTTAGCCTGCCAGTGCACCATATTAGCGATATCAGTAGAAAATAAAAACAACAAAATGCCATAAAAGTGAGTTATGGCACTAAACCCAGCTGACAGTGAGATACAGGGCTGAAAAATACACATGGCACATATCTTCATATTTCAGACTTCCTGCTTGCTTTTTGTCACGTTTCCTACCAGTTCCTTAATGTGTGTTTGATTAATTGGAACGTCACTCTGCAGTAGCAAAAGCACTTTGTCTTTTCCTTGGAGTCTTATTAAATTCTCTATTTCTAGCCGGATTTCGCTAACTCTCTTGTCAAAGCTAACGTGATGAACACCCATTATAAATGTGCTTCCTTTCCATAAAGTCAACACATGCCGAAGCGTTTTTGGTGCTTTTCTAAAGTCTCACTAGAAAGGGCCCAAGGAAAGAAGCAGTGAGAGAAGTTCCACACAGCTACATTCAGTAATTTAAGTAATTAAGCTCATTAGTGTTGTTACCACTTTATTTACGGTGAATCCTCCTGAATTTCTATTCCTATGCCA
>JAOTRN010000046.1:21688432-21699055 GCA_028566695.1 Bagroides melapterus | reverse complement strand
GTATGATACGTAGCTTTGGCGATTTCATTTTAGGGTAACTACCATTGTTTTTATAGAAGATAGGATTATTGACAGAACAAACTTTCTATAGATTGCATTCATTCTATAGGTTGCGTTAATTTATTAACAAATTACGGTGTACTATTCCATACTGATCTCCCTTCTTTAAGACTCCTGTGTAGTCTAGGTCATGGTTCGACTTGCGATATTTTCTAGTTATGGAATCCTACGTAAACTCAGGGATTAGCTGTATATATTTCTTAGATTTTCTAATTCTAAACAACCTAAATTCAATCATTTTCTCAATTATATGTTTAAAAAGTTTTGCTTGGCAATGAATCTCTGGCAGTTTTCCGAACCTCACGCAGTAAATTTTTTGTTATCCTAGTAGCTAAGCTGTCATCACTTCACAGGCTTCAAAAACGCCCCTTTATCCAATGTGCAAATGACTTGATTTATCACATGTGATGGGAGTGTTGTGAGACATCAAACCAGGTTTGTTCTCATGAAGTCTGTTCTTAAGCTCCACCGGGCCCCTGCTGGAGGCTGGGCCTGCTTGTTGACACTCAATTACAGCCCAATGATAGGATTTGAAGCCTCCCATGGGGCTTGAGTTAGAGTGCGGTGTGATCTGTCAATCAACAAGCCATTCAGGTCAGCCCCAATTTTAAACATGCTAATTATACACACATACACAGAGTTCCAGCCCCGAGCTCCCCTGGCTTGAACAAGCCTGGTGGTTATCGGAGCAAAGCCCAGCCCCTGGGACGGGTATGAATATCCTCAACGTGCTGGTAATACGTGAAGTTTATTTAAGCTAACATGTCTAGAATACCTCAGAGGTCATCTCTCAATGGTCCAGTTCCTGACCTATGTATAGCCTTTAATTTGGGTGCGTCACGCTTAAAAACTCTTGTTGGAGTTTGTATTTGAGCTGCTATTGCAAAATGATGTTATGCTAACCTTATCTACAGTCTAGCTGACTTTCCAGGTGACATTTCATTCAGACAGTGGAATGTCTAGATATTAGGAGGTAAAATGTGCACAACTCATTGCTTTTGAGATCGGTTTACATAAAAATATTTGTAATATTAAATGACAATAACAATTCGAATGACATCCATGACTGATTCCAGTTCAGCGCTGGGTAAGAACATAGTTCACTGAGTGTCTGTTCATAAGGCACTAATGTAGACTGTATTAGGAACAGAATGTGAGCTTCATGGTAATAGGATTAACAGCCATATTCTTGAGAGCGCTGGCCAAAACCATGTCAGGAAAGCCAGTGCAGCCAAATTTCTATCTCTATTTTATTTTGTATGAATCTTTAAAAATCCAGTTCAAACAATAAACTTTGAAGTTCATCCTCTTGTGAAAGTCCAAGCAATCCTAAAATAGAAATTGTACTAAAATGGCATTGAATGTTACACCAGACCACAAGGCTTGAACCTTAAGCCCAGGTCTGACAATATTTTATTACTGGACTTAGAAGGTTGTGAGTTCGAATCCCCGCTCCACCAAGCTACCACTGCTGGGCGCCTGAGCAAGACCCTTAACCCTAAATTGCTCAGTTATATAAAAACGAGATATGAATGTAAGTCGCTCTGAATAAGGGCATCTGCTAAAATGCCATAAATGTAAATGAAACTTAGTCTAATATGTTTTTGTTTCCATAGGAACAAATCGTTCATGGAATTTGATTGTTGAATCTTTGTTTAAGACGAAGAAGATGTTTATTAAACATAAAGAAAAGTTTTCATGACAGATGCTTTCTGATTGCTTGGTAACGTGATAAGCTTCACGAAAAAAAACACACCCTGGTGAGGAAATGGCTGTTTATAGTTGTTATAATGCAAATGATAACAGGAATTAGCCTGTTTTCCAGACATTCCATACCATTAAATATAATTATAAATGCATGACATCAGTCTTTACTAAATACATAAATTGCAAGTGTTGCCAAATTACTGCAGGTATAAGAGGAATGAAATGTGCTGATGGTGGAAAAATAATTAATTTCCTGGTGGCAATGGGCTGCATTACACCAACACATGTCTGTTTTTTTTTTTTTCCCCTCAGGAATCTCAGGTAAAGAATACATACTAAAGCATACTAAAAGGGTGTCACTTTCTTGTTTGAAGAATTTTATTTCGGGCAAAGTCATTAAAGCAAACAAATGTAAAACAAGCCCAAACCTCAGCTGCATTTCTGCTGCTCTGATGTGGTTGAGCATCCTGCTGCATGAATTGTAGTAACTTAATTAAAAGCAGGGAAGAGAGAGGATGCTAACTGGTAAAGCCATTAAACCGCTTTGATCCCTGCAGTCGCTAGGTCTATGTGTGAGAACGAGGTGGTGCAGAGACTCTGGATCACATCTGAGTATGATAGTGGTTTAGTGTCTGTCTTTTTTTTTGTTTGTTTTTTTCTTTGTCCACATACATCACAGTGTACAAATGAATATTCAAATCATCAGGTAAAAGCACTGACTAGAACACGGACTCCTGACTCCTGAAATTACAGTACGGATCCTGAAAGAACAGGAAATCCAGACGTATGAGCCAAAGCTAGCCCGACTATATTTAAACGCCCATGAACGGGCATGCTTGAAAGAGGTACGGAAAGGGTGTGGCATGAAAATGAGCATTTAAGAAGAAGAAGCAAAAACAGAGACAAATAGCAATCTCGTTCGCCCTGTCCGTCAGCCCAGTAGTCTCTGTAGAAATGCTCATGTTATAGACATAAGTCTCGAAACCTGGAACCATTTCTACAGTTAACACCTACGTGTTTGCTGTAAGAAACATAGTTTGTAGACAACGGATTCCGGTTAACATCAGCCTTTAAGACGTCTGAACTGACATAAAATTAAGCGAGGCTTGTAAAGTTTCTGTTAATAACGTTAAGAAGTAGCCGAACGGTAATGTATATGTTGCTCGGTTTATAAGGCCATTACATTAGGTCCTTAGACTGAAGTGTTGCACTTCATTCTCCTGCCAAGACACCCATGCTTGTATTTACAACTTCATGAGTCCAAAAAAAACTGGCTGCTTCCTCATGGCTTGGCAAAGTAATTTAGTAGGGAAAAAACCCAGCCACCTAATCTTTTTTCCTTTTTTTTTCTTCCTGGAGAATCCAGCTGTGCTCCATCGGTCGCAGACTGACCCAAATATTTCAGTGGTGGAAACCCAACGCAGGTAGTTTAGATTACCAAACAGGCCCAGAGTGAACAAGGAAAAGTGATAAGCATCAGTCTGGGAGTCAGTCGTGGAGTTTCACACTGTGTTACAACTCGGGTTTTAGCTCTGCGTGATTGGGTCAGAACAGTGGGATGTGTCCGAACAGTAAGGTCAATCAAAAGAAATACACAAAAGTCCCAAGCAGATGAGTGACAGAGCGGCAACATGCAGGATCTCTATTTTGTGTGAAGGAACATCGCTAGCTTTATTTGTTCAACTCTTGCTTTGCTTACTTTGGATGCTGTTTATCTAAATCTCTTTAAAAGATTGTGGAAGATTTGTCCGGTTCAATTTAACCACATGAACCATTGCTTTATGGTTTAATCTTCACACGGACACCTTACACATTTGGAGAGAAGCCATGGAAGGTCTTGAAAGAGTCTGAAAGGAAAGGCTAACATATTAATCAGAAAACAAACACAGAAAGTGCAGAACATAAAATCAAAATATAGCCATTAACACCACTGAGTCCTGTGGGAACTATACAGCTTCCTGGTCAAAGCAACCAGTCAGCAAAAACACCAGTAATAGATGGCGCACTCGCATCATTTCTCTCACCCGTAATCTTTCAGATACGAATTTTACTACTGTACGTCTAACGATCTTACCGTGCAATGCTACAGACACAGAGATGAGTGAAAGTGCTACTCATGTGAGCACCTGGATTCATGGAGGCGATGATGTGTCCCCACCCAGATCGTGACCCGGTGACCGTGTGGCTAGGAGACTGAAGCCGAGGGCTAGACCTGGCCTTTTCCCTCCAACCACAGAGCACAGCCTGAGGTCGGGACACACTAAAAATAAAGAGCTCACTGGGAAACAAGACTACCCTCCAAATCCACACGCTCAATCTCATCCTCAATTTAATCTCTAAGCAGCGCTTTTGCAAACATAAAGGCAAAATAAACCACAGCATGCGTTTGAAACTATACTGTATAATTTCTTTTTTTTGTTTACTTTTAGGCACTTTGTATTTTATTCTATATTATACTAGTACAAATCTTTTCTGTCAGTCCAGTCAAAAGTCTACTCATTACACTCTCCTCAGTTAAAGTTCAGCTTGTAGGATTTGGAACGAACACCTGTAGACACTCAAGCCAAGCCTACAAATATAATCACTATCCTCATGTTTTTCAGCTCCAGAAATGCTGAAGCGTGACACTTCATCAAAAGCAGAGCTAAACAGAAGGATATTTTGCCACCGCTAATTAGTCCCAAGCAGACACAGTCATCTCGCCGAGCACATAAAAGACAAGCTCGTCTCTTGTCCGCTGGCTATATAACAGAGCCCATCCAAACACAATTAGCAATCTCATTAAAATGCACAAGTGGTGTGGAAGGGACCACAACAACAATCTCGTGTCCCTCAATGGGACATGCTACGGATAGGCCTGTGCATGAAGCCCTGAGAGTTTTTTTTTTTTTTTGCAGACAGCGGCAAAAAAGCGCAGAGAAAAATGCCACAGAGCTGCAAAACCTCAACTCTACATAACAATGTCTAAGGCTAATCCAGACTGCAGCCACAGACATGAAGGCCTAGCCTATATTTTACAGCATTTAACATAACTTCTCATTACTGCACTCTGTAATTTCAGTGAAATTCATGTGCAGACAGAAAAGGCTTCCTGAAAAAAAAAAAAAACCTCTCAGTGAAAGGCTGTATTCAATAAAAGATTCTACGTGTGTGCATGTGTGTTAAATCTCACACGTAGAAAAATATAATACCCTGAGATGAAAAAGACAATTATTGTTAACCTGATGATAGTAATTATCTTATTATACCGGGTTGGTTAGTGGGACCGCTTCTGAAGCCGCTTCCAGTTTAACAAGCCAATTAATGTTGCTCCCAGACCTTGTCAGTTCATTAACTGACCGAAACTGTTCCGCAGCCCACATTACATATGGGTGAGTTCACTCTAGCAGCTTATAATTTACGATTCTTCCTTTCACCTCGCATTAACGTTAGGAAGCAAAAGTGCAAGTACTTTATGACAATGTCCGTCCACTTCTTTACGCAAATCACCTGCACTGGGAAGCAGTTATCTTCACGCTTTGAATAGAGCCATTCACTTAAGCCATTCTTTTGTTCCACCTTTCCTTTTCACACACCCATAAAGCTTTAGCATACAGTGACCCAACACGGTCTGAATGTGTCATCTGAGGAGTGGGCTATTTCATAAAACACCACCTGGGAGAACCCTGACTTTGACCATGATACTAAGACAGCCTTCTCAGTTTACACTGTATTCTTTGGTGCATGCTATATAGAAAGTATGTTGAAGATTAAACACACAGCTGGTAGTACATTGGGTGTACACCTATGGCAAGGAGAGAAAGCCAAAACAAAACAAAACAAACAAAAAAAAAAACGAGCTAGGGTCATGTACTTGCTAGCGCAACAAAATCCCTAATTAAACTTTTTTTAAACTGAAAAGCAGTGAAGAGTAAAAATAACTGCAGTGTAGCTATTCCCTCTCAAGAGATGACAACAAACAAACATGGCAACCGTAGATTGTTTTCAGATCGACAAGGCCAACTGGTTCACTGACAAGCAGATGCTAAACGCTTAGCTATCGTGTGAGCTCATCGCATCGGCCTGCCCGGGCACCGCAGACCTTTTTCCCCTTGCACTGCTCTGCTTTGTGTTAGCTGCATGATTCTCTGTGCAGAGTGCTGAATTGCAGAGGATTGAGGAGAGAAAATCGGTTTCTTTTACCATGTTTGGTTTGGGATGGTGCATTCTTAGCTGCTGCCAGCTTCTCATCTCTAGCAATTAGGAGAAGAAATGCTGAATTAGGAGACTACTGGTTAGCCAAATGAGTCAGATCCTGGTTGTGGTCAGAGAGAACAGAAGGGTTTTAAGAAGTCATCATACAGTCTTTGGGTAACAGGATTAAAGAATCCTGCACAATTAGGTTGGGTGCAATATGTTGTGTATACTTGGCATGTAGACATTCAAGGTTAAATTTCAACACATATTTATTTATTTATTTATCAAACTAGTAGTCTATAGTAGCCAGATATGCTTCTCTAGAGGTTTTTAAATCTATATAGAGCATCTACAGCACCACAATTCTGCCAATGATGCCTTAATTCTTAAGCCCAAAGCCAAACCAAGATGACAGAGGATACGATTGGCTTTGGAAAGCACTCCTAAAGCCTCAGCTGAACACAAGGCCAAAGCAGTGCTGAACATTCTCTCTCAGCAGCTCTGGAGGCTAAAAGATAAATGAACACAGGTGCTTGGCATGTATATGTAAAAAAGAAGCATATCAGCTATGTGGAGCATACAAAGTACTTAGTCTTTCCTCTCAAAACATTTGGAGAGTTGTTAACGATGTACCTGCCTCTGAAACAGAAAGGTAGCCTACGGTACAGTTAGTTGATGGCCGGTTGAAGGAATTACATCATAACCAAGACCTAGTGGGAAATATAAAGAACTGCAGTAGGTACAGTTCCCAAGCCTTTGCTATTTTGCTAAATTTATAGAATTTGGCAAATGCTGTTATCCAGAGGGACTTACATTTATCTCATCTATGCAACTTAAGAGCCCAGAAGTGGCAGAGTGGTAGTCCTGGGATTAAAACAACCTTCAGATCAATAGTCCAATGCCTTAACCACTAAGCTACCACTTTCTGATGCAGACACCCAAAGCACACTGGCCATACTACCTGCACCATATTTGTTTTTATCAGAGAATATGACTCTGTGTGGGTTTCCTCTGGGATCCCCTCATACCTGCAAAAAATACCAGTGGGGGAAATCCACCAATCTAAATTGCCCCAAATTGTGAATGTGTGTTGTGTGTGTTTGCATGGTCCATTGTTGGACTAGAGTTCCATCTAGGGTATATTCCTGCATCATTTGAATTTTTCAGTGTATTCAAGGAAAGCAGGAAGAAGTGTTCACTGGACAGCTTGTATAGACAAATTCTATATTGCCCACCAAAATGACAAGTGGCAAGCTATGACATGACATGTAACTTCACTGACTTACAAACACGGCAATGAGAGAAAGCAGAAAACTTTTTCATTTGGAACCTCGCCAATGTCATGAGTGACTTGATACGCTACAAAGAATTTTGCACCATATCTCAGGAATGCAAATCCATTCCACTGTGTAGCTACAATGCTGTGTGTGTCTGTTAGATGAGATGTTATGAAGATAATCCCACTTTGAATTTTGGACATGCAACTGCATAATAGGAAGGGTTTCATTATGGTGTGTGTAAGACTCATACCATGTCCTCACTCACGGCAACTTTTTTCTCTCCAGTTAGAGGACAGTGCAAGAATTTCCCATTCCAGTGTTGTGTTCTTTTTGTTAAGACTTTACCAATACTGATATTCAACTGTAGAACCAAAGCGATGCTGTATAATGACTGCAAATGTTAGTTATGTGTATGACAATCACCTAGCAAGGTATGTCTGTCTAACAACCTGGATAGCATTAATAGAGTCAATGACAGCTGGAGATTCCTGAGTGTATGGACATCACATACTTCTACCACCCAAGCATGGCCCTCAGCTGCCGAGCATTCCACATGGCCACAACAGCACCACTCCTAAACCCAGCTCACGAAATAATGCTTTGTTTATGTGCTGAAAATGGTCTAGAATGGAGCTGCAGTCAGAGAGTGGTTTGGATAAGAGCAGAGGTATTCTCATGTGTGCCGAGTCCTTGGGCTATTTTGATTCGTTTATTCCAGGTAGCACAGTAAGGTTACCTACAACAATGGAATGCAGAAAATATCTATGAAAGGAGTTTGCCCAAACCCACTAAGGATTTGCATGTCCCAATGAGCAACCTTTGATGGAGCAGTTGTTTATTTGGTTTATTTGGTGAAAGTGAAGCACTTCAACAACAACTGCTGTCTGGTCATGACTTTAATGGAGGAGAGCTGTACTGTTAATAGTTAAAGCCTAGTCAATGTGGTAGTGACATGTGATACTGATATTCACCCTGAAATATACTAGATATATGAGAGTCCTTTAATTAAAAAAATAAACACTTTCAGTGAACCTTTGACATTCATGAGCGGGGTTTCTGTGGGTATTTTGATGACTCATGCCATCTAAAAAATGTAAATAATCCTAAATCCAAATAATTAATACTGTCACATCACTCGAGTATGTTATGTTAATGCGGCAATGCACATTGCAATATCTATATAATGCTAATGTTAATTCCAGGATATATGACAATTTCAGACTGCAGCATCTTATGCTGCCTCTGCAGTGTTCTATCCATCAGCAACTTCAGCAGTGATTCCTAGATACTCTTTATTATCTCGTTTTATCTTGCTTTATTTATTAATTTATTTATGTTCTGGAAACTTCTATTCAAATATTATGCCCAGAGCGCAATCAATTCGCACTGAGAGCAAACAGATGCTCTGGATGTGCCGTGTGATTACCTTCTGCGGCGCTTTGAGGAGTCTGTGCACTCCAGCGAGCTGGTTGATGAGCGGTATGTCCTCTCTGAAGGTGAAGAGCGGTGGTCGAGTAGGCTCCGGGAAATTGGTGCTGTTGAACGGATCGGTGTCGTCTAGAAACTGCACCCTGCACACGAACGTAGCCATGGTAGCCTACATCCATGCAAGGAGGCTTAGGAGTAAGTCCGCAAGTAAAGAGCGCCAGGGAGAGGGAGAGGAGGGTGGTGGTGAGGGGGAGAGAAGTCTTCGTCGCAGTGCGCCTTAAAGCGGCTTACAGTAGGAAAGCATGAGTCAGGCGCGCGCTGTCACTTCGCGGCGAGCCCCGTGCTCCCTTCCCGTCATAAGTGCCGCAGGGATGAAACTTACAACCGCAGTAAAAATAATAATAAATAAATAAAAATACAAACAAAAACTACATCTAAAATATCGCGACCCTCTGTGCTCCCTTTGGGTCTCCTAAAGTTCAAGGAGTGGTTTAGTGTCCCGCGAGAAGCGAAGTGGGGTGTCCGAGGACATAGCGCTGAGACGAGTTGCAGAGGAGGACAGAGACGCAGCGAGTCTGCGGAGGAGATCTGCTGGAGTTTGTGACTCCGTCCGGCTCAGGCCATCCAGCGAGCACAGTCACGGCAGTACAATGAGCTTGTGCGCCCTCTTGTGGCTCTTTAAGACGGTAGCTGCATCCCCCTCTCTCTTGGTTTAGGATTTTGAAATTAATTCAAAATTCGCTTATAGTAGAAGGTTAGACTGGTGTCTGCGTAAAGGAGCGATTTTCCACTGCGCATGCGCACCGCTGTTTTGTTGCACTGTTTTCTGTTTAAGACCATCACAACCATCACGATCCAGTCATGAGAATTATGACACAATGTTTTCTTTCGACACTACATTTACATATTTAGGATTTTTTTTTATTTTTTTTTAAACTGGTTAGTTTCCCCTAGTTATAGAGATTTTGGGGACTTCCTGTATTGCCAGCCAGGATTTAATAACATTTAAATTTTTATTTATTTGTTAGCGGAAGACATTTTAACTTAATAGTTAAGAACCCCTTGCGACTTTAGAGAGGCTAGTGAATTGTTTACAAACTGCATTAGAACAAAATTAAATGTTACTTTTCTATTTCTGAATTAGTCCATGAGTATCGAAGCCTGTCATGAGTAATGAAGCTTGTTTGTGAACAATAAGTAAGCCCATGTGCAAAAAATGGATTATTCATATCCGCAAATCACATCCTATTAATGAAACGAAAAAAAGAAACCACGTGCTTTTAAAATTAGTGTTTACCGTTCAAACGTCTCACGTGGTAACGGTGATGTTTAATATCGCCGCCTGCTGGTAATTTTTTATTAAAGCCAGACAGTTATGACCCTTTCAGACTGGAAAATAATACAATAATTTGCTCCTATTAGATCATGTGTGATATTATATGTTGTAGAGAATACATATATTCAGTTACTGCACTGCCTCTAATCGCAATTAAGCTAATTCAGAAATATAAATATAAAACAAAATACATTTCAACCACTTCAGTCACTTTCTTTACATAAGTCCTAAAGGCCATGCATCGTTATATTTTTTTCTCTTGATTATGACTTCATTTTCACGTGATCTTGACATAACAAAGGCTGTTTACTCGTGATCACTAGTCATTTTTCTGTGTATTCGGGATAACACCTGGATGATCGCATTCACTTTCTCTTTGAGCAGTGATTTTCTTAAACTGAAATATCTCTGTGTCTGTCAGTGATTGACAACTTCCAAATAAGTGTCTGGCATTTGAGAAGGAGGCCTATGCCCTATGTTATACACCATGAATGAGGATGAAGAATGAAGAAAAGGTGTGACCTCAGTGACTTTGATCAGGGCATGGATGTTGGTACTAAAATGGCCTATTTCAGAAACTGCTGGTTTCCAGGGAATTTCATATGCAATAGTCTAAAGTTTAAAGAGAATTGTGTG
>JAOTRN010000046.1:21625074-21635182 GCA_028566695.1 Bagroides melapterus | reverse complement strand
CTGTGTCCCCACTCACCTCCTGTCACTGTGTCCCCACTCACCTCCTGTCACTGTGTCCCCACTCACCTCCTGTCACTCTGTCCTCACTCACCTCCTGTCACTCTGTCCTCACTCACCTCCTGTCACTGTGTCCTCACTCACCTCCTGTCACTCTGTCCTCACTCACCTCCTGTCACTCTGTCCTCACTCACCTCCTGTCACTCTGTCCTCACTCACCTCCTGTCACTGTGTCCCCACTCAACTACTGTCACTCTGTCCTCACTCAACCCCTGTCACTGTGTCCCCACTCACCTCCTGTCACTGTGTCCCCACTCAACTACTGTCACTCTGTCCTCACTCAACCCCTGTACTTCTGTCCAAACTCAATTTCTGTTATTCTGTCCTCTTTTACCTCTGTCCTCACTCAACCCCTGTCACGCTTTCTCACTCAACCCCTGTCACTCAGTTCTTTAAAACCTTTCATTCATGCATGTTTTAAACCCTCTTTTACCCGTACAGTGGTGATCGATTCAGTTGGGGAGAGAATGAAGGAATGAATGAACAAATAATTTCATCACCGCAAATCTGTATTAATCTAGTCCAAACACTGTTGACATTTTTCCCTCTGTTGGATTTTAGTGGTTGAAGATGAGATTTTCAGATTGTAGATACATCTGAACAAGCACACAGAGCAGACATGGTTTTGACACCATTTACTTTGAACATAACATTTGATAAATCTTTTTTTTTGTTATTGCTGTTTTTAGTGGAACAGTTCTATAAATCTGTTTTCCCAAGTAGGCTAAAAACAGAAAGAGTTTATTTGTTTGGCCTCTGGTGAATAGAGTTCATAAGCATAAAGTCTTTATTTTTTCACTTTTTTCTTGTTCATCTCCAACATGCATCAAAAGAGCTTTCATAGACATCGACAATGATGTAATGCTCTGCTGGACTAACCCCCTACACTCCTTTTGGCTAGACTGATTTCTCTCCTCCTCTTTTCCACCAACACACCACCAAAGTGCCGGTGTGTCAGCTGATCCGCAGCCAATCGCTCTCAGCTAGCAGGCAGTCAGCAGCTCCACAGAGGCTTTGTGTTTATTTGAGAAGCATTTATTCAGAGACGGCCTTGCTACGCCCAGTTCCACTGTGACTTCTCAGGCTGTGTGTCAGATTTCACAAGGTTATTGATAAGAACCTTAAATAAAACACACACACTGCAGCTGTGAGGTAGTGATATATAAAAAAATAATGTTTGGGAAACTCCTGCAGGTTATTTATGTAAGATTTATAAAAATAGTATGACTGTTTATATCAGTGTACTTGTAAAACTGTAGTAACAACTTACAGATGGATTTTTTATCGCAGATTAATGTAAATGCTTAAGTACTTAGCTTGCTGCCAGGTGATGTTTATTTAACATTCATGGAAGGAGACTCCAGAAAGGTTATCAGTCTCAGTCAAAGGTAAAGCTGGAAGTGGACGTTTTCTAACACTTCATGGTATCTCGCCATCAAGTTGGAATGAACATTCCATACTGATGTTCCACAACAATAACTATAAACTGTGTGGTGTGAAAGGAAAAAAGCATGACTGGATTCAGAATAAAATAATAATCCAGCAACAGTAACACAGGTTAATGTTGGTATCATGTCTATAACAACTGTGCTTTATTCCATACTATTTATCCTAACATACCATCTTAACACTTCAGATACACTTCTTATACAGACTGAATAGTAAAAGTCTTGTTGAGATGAAGGTCTAACCTAAAAACCTTTCTCTCTCTCTCTCTCTCTCTCGCTCGCTCGCTCACTCGCTCTCTTTCTCTCTTCTTCAGCACGGTAGAGGAGTATTCTCCCCAGAGGAAGGTAAGTTAGCCTACACACATGTTCTCTGTCAGCTGAGCCTCTGATGATCATAGATCCTCTCAAAATATTTACTTTTTGAACATGAATTTATTAATATTAGGGTGGATTCACCCTTGAGGTGTTATTTATCCCTTATAACCTTATTGAATTTTTTTTCCTTTTTCTTTCTTTTTGGCATGCTGGTTTTCAAGACAGCATTCAGTTAACCAAACAAAAGGCATTTCAAATAACAGTATATATTTCTACAAGGTTCTACAAGACTCTTAAATGATCAGGATTTATAAGATTGTTGAGTTTTCATTACATAAAATTAGCAAATACACAGTATGTGGTGAACTAGTGTCCATGGTTATGATATGAAGATAATGAGGACACTCTAATGATACCTAAAATAATGAATGATGATTGATTTATTATTATTTAGGGCTGAGAATGTTAATCTGTTATAATCTCCTTAACGCATAAATTAATGAACACTGACAAATATTATAGCGCATTAACAGTTTTTTTTTTTTATTATTATTATGTTGAAAGTCCGTTGCTCACTGGCTCTGAATACACATACAGACAAATCATAGGTCACAGGAGGGGTGGGATGTTGATCAGTACTGGCTTGGGATGGTCGTCATCACGCGTCTCAACCAATGAGAGCATTGGGGGTGGGGCTAAGACTGCAGCAGCTCTGACACAACAGGAACAGAAAGGAACTAGCGGAGACATTAAAATAGAGAAATGTCCCGAACTTTTAAATAGACATTTTTATTTAAAATCTTTTCCACACGGAGAAGTTGATAAAGCCAAATTTATTTGACACCACTGCAAAGTTGAATTTTCTCACCGGAGAACTTCATTAATGTTTAAGTTGAGATTTACAAGAAATATTTAACTGCTACTATGTAAAGAGAATAATGCTGTAAAAAAAAACACCTATCTTTTTTTTAAGTGTTTACAAACCAAATGTTATTGTACTTGTACTGTCATTATTTAATTTTGTGCATAGCAATGCGATTAATCGCAATTTAAATATTTTAATCGTTGCCCAGCACTAATTATTTCAAAGTGATGTCACTAGTAAGAATAATCATATCAGTGAAAAGAAATTAAGAATGGAAGGTTTGGTTTTCTTCTTTCCGATTCAGTTCTTCGCGATTTTTGTGGATGTGTCTTGTTGAATATGTGAGAATGTGTTCAGGTAAAAGGGTTGAGTGAAGGTTGTGGGACACAACCTTCACTCAATGCCCAGTTTAAACCTTAATAAAAGCTGTTTTAATCATGAAATTTTAAATGGATTGACATTATAATGATGTTTTTTAATCATTTAAATTCAGGCTAAATTCAGTTGAATTAGCTGTTGTGGGCTTTGTTGTGTGTTTGTTATCTGAAGCAATCACAGAGGTTATTCAGAACTACGCTTGTGTTTCACATGTCTTTCAGCTTTAGTTAATTAATTAATTAATTAACAAAACTGCACAAAAGTAGAAGCCTAATCTCAGTTAAACTGGTTAATAAACTACAAATTAATATGTATTCATGTCAGTTATGGCTAGCTGTAGTTGATATTTCTGCCACATTCTGATCCTCCTGCAGCTCCCTACCTCCAAGTCTTACTTTGAGCTGTGTCTGATGTTTTTCTTACAATCATTATCCCCAATGCAGCTTTTTTTCCTCCCTTTGTCAGAATAAAGCGCTTTTCCACCAACTGAGCCTGAAAGAGACCTGGCAGCCAAACCGAACAGCCCCGAGGCAGAATAAGGAAGGTAGGCTTATAAAATATTCCCTCTCATTTCTATCTCCTGGCTCCCTGTGTGTGTCCTTCTGCAATCAAGCAACACTAATTTGCAGTGCTTTAAATACACCCACTGTAGATTTAAAAACGGATCAGGACCCTCACTAGAAATTGTGTCTGAGTTGTAGATGTAATGAGGAGTGCAGTCTGCAGGACATGCCTATCTGTATATTTATGTGTTCTCAGTTCTGTGTCACGTCTACGTGACCGTGGACTCCTACGTGAGTGTGAGGACACACAGTGAGGTAACGGCGCAGGAGCTGCTGACTGCCGTGGCTGAGAGATTAGAGTGTGCAGAGGACGACATGGTGCTGGTTGCTGTCACCTACTCCAGAGGTACAAATCTACAGTAGTTCAACAGCTACATGATATATTGGCTAAATCATAATCATGTCATTAGGTCACCACTAGATCAGTGTTCAGACATGGCAGGTATGTGTGTGTGTGGTGCGCGTGTGTGTCCGTGTGTGCGTGCTCAGAAATTTTAGACTGGACTGCCCTCTGCTGGAGAAAATAAAATGTGTTTCTCTTTTGTGTGTGTGTGTGTGTGTGTCCCCTCAGGGAAGGAGCTGCTCCAGCCACAGCAGTGTGTGTACTCCGACTCCGTGGGTGCTGTGAGCAGGCTGTGTGTGTGCAGGAGAGACCTGACAGAGATCACAGTAAGAGTCAAATGCTTTATGTTCCACACTGAAGTACGTGAGGAACCTCTGCTCATTTGTGTTTCTCACGTGATCCGAACAGAGCCTTGTCACAGATAACGGACAGATGCAACAGCCAACAGTCAGGATGCTGAGTATGAACACGTGGGACATAGCAGTGGCTCTGACTAACTGTGACTGGTGTCTCTTCAGAAATCTGCATGAGGTCTGATGAGTCTAACACACACACACACACACACACACTTTTAGCAGTTTACAGGACTGCTGTTAGTTCCATCTAGGATGAATCATACTATAAAGATTCACAATGAACTTTAGTTTTCTGATTTGTATTTTAAGAGCTAGAAACAGTTATTAATACAATTAGTGTTTGTTTTTTTTTCCAGTGTGTGTTTATTCGGCTGATATCATTATATCATTCAGTTTCTAGAGTGACACTACACAGGACTACGAACAGCAAACACTCCACAGAACCAGAAACCGAGTGTAGTTAATAATATGGTGCACTTCTCTATGAGGTGATGTTTATTTAGTTTTTTTGGTGTCAGCGCAGTAGCTTTAAGTTTTCACATTTACAGCACTTAGCACACACACACACACACTTAACCAGAGTGACTTACTGTAGATTTTATTTCAGTTTATACAACTGAGCAATTGAGTGTTAAAGGCCTTGCTCAGGGACCCAGCAGTGGCTGGTTGGTTGACCTGGGATTCAAACTCACAACCTTTCGAGCAGTAGACCAACGCCTTAGCCACTAAACCACATCTCACAGACACAGGAAGTGTTCAGGACAGAGGAGTTTCTCTGCAGCATTTATTTCTTAGCAAGTACAAGAGAAAGCAGAGATACTGACAGTGAGCTAACAACGTTCTGCTGCTGTTATTAACAGGAACGAACTTGATTTTAACTTTCTATAAACAGATAAATAAATAGGAAAAAGGAATCGTTGGTAAATGATGTTTTATTCTTTATGTATTAGATAGGTGCAATCTGTTTTAACCCTGTATGAGCCGTTATTGTTTCTTCCTGTGTGTGTGTACAGCAAGAACTGGTTTATTTCACACTGAGCCGTGATTCTTGCTCTGGCCACACGGCGGCGCTGGAGATGCTGCTTCAGCGCTGTAACGAGGTGCAGCAGTGGGTGATGACTGAAGTGCTGCTGTGCTCCGCGCTCTGTAAACGTGTCCAGCTCTTTAAGAAGTTCATCAAGATCGCAGCCCAGTGAGTGAACCTTCAGTGAACAGCGCTAATGTTCTCCCTCCACCACGTCTGCAACATAGAAACCTCTGGAGCTTCCTTTAGTTTACAGTTAGCTGTGACATCATTCAAACATTCTAGAGAGATGTGTTTTAGATAAACTTACTGATGCTCAAACAACTGCTCTTAGAGTTCAGGCAGAAGTGAGGTTTAGTTAAGGAAGAGTTTCAAAAGATCATTTTCTTTTTCATGCTCTCTCGTTCTTGTTCTCTCTCTATCTCATTCATTATTTCTCGCTTTTTCTCATTCTCCCTCTTGTTCTCTTACTCATTAACTCTATCTCTTGTTCTCTCTCTCTCTTTCAATCTCTCTCTCTCGTTCTCTCCCTCTCTTGTGCTCTCTCGCTCCCTTGTTCTCTTGTGCTCTCTCTCTCTCACTCTTTCTTGTTCTCTTGTGCTTTCTCTCTCTCTCTCACTCTCTTTCTTGTTCTCTCTCTCTCCCTCTCTCTATCTCATTCATTATCTCTCGCTTTTTCTCATTCTCTCTCTTGTTCTTACTCATTAACTCTCTTATCTCTTGTTCTCTCTCTTTCAATCTCTCTCTCGTTCTCTCCCTCTCTTGTGCTCTCTCGCTCCCTTGTTCTCTTGTGCACTCTCACTCTCTCTCGCTCCCTTGTTCTCTTGTGCTCTCTCTCTCTCTCTCTCTCTCTCTCTCTTTCTTGTTCTCTCTCTCTCTCTCTCTCTCTTTCTTGTTCTCTCTCTCTCTCTCACTCTCTTTCTTGTTCTCTCTCTCTCTCTCTCTCACTCTCTTTCTTGTTCTCTCTCTCTCCCTCTCTCTCTCTCTCTCTCCCTAAGTGCACATCACTGGCTCACACCTCTGTTACTAATCACTAACACAAGTCCCAGGAAGAGAGATGAGACATGCAAGTCGACTTGTTAGATAAAATAATGGCACATTGCCACCTCTGGTGTGTGGTATTTTTCATAATAATTCTACTTCTTCATCTGTTATTCCTTATTTATGAAGTCTTTTGCAAGAACGTTATTACACCAGACACGTTTTCTAAGCGATTCTCTTTCTCCCTCCTACTGCAGCTGTAAAGCACAGAGGAACCTGAACTCATTCTTTGCCATTATAATGGGTTTGAACACTCCAGCTGTCAGCCGACTGACTCAGACGTGGGAGGTAAGGAGACACAGTCGGTCTCACAGTCAGTGCCTACACGCTGTGCTCTTCCATTTATTTACTTTATTTCATAGAAAATCACACAATTTTTCCCGTCATTTTCAGAAAGTTCCTGGGAGATTTAAAAAGCTGTTCTCCGAGCTCGAGAGCTTGACCGTAAGTAACCGTACATGATAATATCAGTGTCACTGATGGAGAGCAGCACAGAGTGACGGCATGTGCTACACACACACACACACACACACACACACACACACACACAAAAAAAACATGCCTGTTACATCTACTGTGTATTCTCAGGACCCGTCCTTCAACCACAAAGCCTACAGGGATGCCTTCAAGAAGATGAAGTCTCCCAAAATCCCTTTCCTACCTCTGCTCCTGAAAGGTGTTCCCATTACATACATCTCACACATACAATACTACTCAGTGGTGTAAAGTTTAGAGCCCTAAACAAACCTTTTTTTTTTCCTCCTAGATATAACGTTCATTCACGAGGGAAACAAAACGTTTCTTGACAATCTTGTCAACTTCGAGAAGCTGGTATGTTATGTAATGGCAAATCCACAATCCATCACTTATACTTAATCATCACTTCTCCACAACTATTCCACTTACTATTGATGTGATCCTTTTTAAACTCTTCTCAACTCCATCTTCCAGCACATGATGGCAGACATGGTGCGGGTCATTAGACACTGCCAGACAGACCAGATGGGTAAGCATCAGCGTCGACCGTCGCTGAACGTTGACTCGTACTGAAGGCGTGTAGAAATCACTGTGTTTGTATGATTACAGAAGTCAGTCTGTGAGCTTCTTGAACCTTTTTGACTTGTTAACACTTCAAATACTTTTTTTTAAGGAAACATGTTGACCCAGAAGGAGAGTCCCGACGTTAAAGCCTACATCGACTATCTCCACATCATCGACAATCAGCAGACTCTGTTTGAGCTTTCACACAGACTGGAGACAAAGGTCTAGGATACATACGAGCGTGTTTGCTCATCCACGTGTTTCTAATGAGAGAAAACTCGGTGCCATGATCCCTCTCAACATGGCCAGGACACTGAGAAGGTGGCGCAATTAACATGCACAGCCACACGGGAGAGAAGCTGAGCCTCACCAATCACAGGAGGAGAGAGTCCCAAGCAGCCAAAGACCTTCCACCTTCAGCAAGCGCACTGAACTGTGGGACGGCTAGTAACCTAGTCGAGGCAATAAGAAAGTTTTACAATCAAATATGGACACACTGGAGTCTAATTAACAAGCCTGAACCCTATGAAACATTTCAGTCAGTCACTACAAGCTCTCAGTGTATGTCATGGGTACACAGGAACGTGCGTTGCTTTGCGATGATCGTAGATAACTATTTCAGCCGTAGACAATCAGTAAAACAAACAATAGTTGTAACCGTAGCAGTCGGTATCAGTGTAACTCGGCTCCGGTACTTGCCTGCTAGAGACCTACAAGAGACACCAGTAATATCGGTGAGATACATTCGAGATACAAGTTTAGCATAACGGTTTGAACCATCATGCATTAGGGTTACACTATGAGAGCAGAGCGGAATTATACCAAGCATAATTAATTATAGCCTCCATGTAACCGTGATGTGCATTTACATCTTCTGCTGATTAGTTCAGTATGAATCAGTTTAGTAAGGAGGAAGGTCTTTACCTCACATCTGTGTGTGTGTGCGCGCGGCGTGCTTCAAACCGTACCGGTCTATATGATGCGGCAGTGCCGCTGACTGACCCGGTACTAAACGTGCATGTTCAGTAAGAGTGTAAACATTGTAAATATATTACATTCATGTTCTGGGTTCTATGCTTTAATTTGTTAATTGACCGAAAGCAATAAATTTGTGTTCATGCCTCCATGAAGCACCATTTGTATGATAATTTTGCTTTTTTTTAATCAATTTATTCTTATTTAAAACCATTGAAAAGAAAACATTAAAACATAGGACTGTTACATCACTGCTTACGAATGTCTTTATTTTTTTTGTGTGTCTTGATGGTTTCAGGCTTCAAAGGTAATCTCTCAGCGCACCAGCTCACTGCCTCAGTGGATTACTGAAGTCTATTATAGCTCTCGCTTGAAATGAAACACTTATAATGGGTAGAGAAATCTCAAGGAGAAAAAAACTGAGCGTGAGTGACACATCAGGGCTTGTAGGAGGCCACAGGAGGAAAAAAGCACATTCCGTACTGCATTGTAACAGTCAGCTTGCTTACTGTTTGTCTCAGCTGGAGCAGGCGCCTAAATGGCTGACCAGATGCTGTGACAGAACCCCCTGCTGTGCCATTACTGCCTGCTGGGAGCACGCTGCCGCTCACTGAGAGAAAAGGCGCTGTGGTACGGCCTACTCAAACCTATCATTTCCTCCCTTCTCTGCTGATCTATCATTTCCCTGTCCTTTCAACTGAGCCTTGACACACACTCTGCAACTGTGGGAAGATTGCACAAACAATCTGCATCTCTCACACACAAGCTAATGAATCTGTTCTATTATATCAGCTGTGGAACTTAAAGTTGTGCTCGTTTAGCCAATCATTTCTCACGTTGATAGAATTGAAGGATTTTTCTTTATTATTAAGTGGCACAAAGTTGAGTATATAAAACATTAAAACATATCACATGCAATAGACCAGAACGGTACAGCACACATCAATAAACCTCAGAGTATTTCTTCTTCAGCTACATTTATGAAGCAATAAATGACTTCTAACTATGTGAGTAAATGTGAATAAAGTACCACGGGCTGTTTGCTCACACAGACAGCAGCAGGGCCGTTCCAGCCAGCACCCACTTGGCAGGCGGATGCCGTGTTTTAAGGGGAAAGCTCCAGATGAAACTGGAAGCACGCAGCTTGGTTCGGTACACTGGGCATTCGTAGGTGTTATTGAGGTCCAGCTTGTCAGCAGGTACTGCACGGATATATAGCACGGGCATGGCTGGGGTCAGGTCCTTTAACACCGCCTCAGACAGAACCCCTGCTGTGGGATCCCATCGAGCACCTGAGGAAATCAGAGCTTACTATATTCAATTCAAATCAGATTTATTTGTAGAGCACTTTAAACAATGGACTTTGTCTCAAAGCAGCTTTACAGACCATAAGATAATACAAAAAGTTGAATATTATACAAAGATTACAATAATACAAGTTCAAGATTTATATTAGACTTGTATTTAAATGTGTTTGTATTTATCCTTAATGAAAAAGCTGAAGGAAGACAAGGACGTGGCAGGAACGGAAGAAACCTGGAGAGGAGCCAGACTCCACACTGAACCTCATTTAGGTGACACTAGAGCAGGGGTGGGCAATCTTATCCGGAAAGGGCCGGTGTGGATGCAGGCTTTCGTTCAAACCAAGAAGAAGCCACACCTGATTCCAACTGTTTAATTAGTAGATCATGGCTTCCAATAT
>JAOTRN010000046.1:21606444-21616962 GCA_028566695.1 Bagroides melapterus | reverse complement strand
TTGCTTATTTTTAGGTCATTTCCATGTTTTAAAACCATCATCTCTACTGATTTGACATTTCACCATGTCATGTAAGTATTTAAGTATGTAATTCATGTAAAACTATAATGGTATCTGGCAAGGTTTTAGACACCTTTAGACAGACTGACTGGTATTTGTAGCTCTATACCCAGCATGATCTTTACAGGCAGACAGCCAAGGTAAGGATATAATAGCCTAAATTTAAAAATGTTTTGGTAAAAAAACAAAAAAAAACAACAATATTTCCTCAAAACAGATGTGAGCAATATATTATAGGGTCAATAAATTAATTTTGGCCCCACATATATTAGTCTTAGTTTACATGGAGCTTCTCTTTCCTAGCCGGTGCTTTCTGACCTGGCTGAAGTTGTGCAGTGAGGCATGCAGGCTGGCATTCATGCCTGTTGGTGGCTCATTGGTTAGTTTGAGTGAGTTTTCCAGGATGCCTCTAGGAATGATGTGCTCCTCAGGGCTGGGAGCAGGTTGTCCGCTCATGAACACTCTGTACTGCGGGTGAGCTTTTCGCCCTGTACTCTCCAAAAGAGCTTCCAGATGACCCAACCAACGCACCATTAAATGCACATTCTGATTAAAATAAAAGGATAAGTGCATAGTCTTGGAAAATGAATCTAAAGAATGACATTTTCAGTTACTTTTTTTCATTTCATTTAAAACAACTTGACTTATGCGGTCTGATGGATTACCATAAAAAAAGAGTGCTATAGTACCTGTAGAATGACCCAGTGGCCTTTTATAGCTGCCATTTCTAGAGCTTTCTCAGCCACGGTCTCCTGGCCCTGTCCCAGTGAGATGTTATGAAGGTTCCCCCGGTCTATCGAGAACCCCAGCTTCAGCCCTAAACATCAGATTCACACACAACACATAATTAAATGCAAAAAAATAAATAAATAGCCACAAGACACGAGAACCTATGTGGCAATATCGCAAACTGCATTTTACATGAAAGTGGTTTATTGTAAACTACATGTTGCTGTCTGTGAGAGTAACCCATTCATTACAGCACATACCGAGTGTTTCAACATCTTTCAGTGGGTTGACTCCAGGAGACAGGATGAAGAAGACGGGTGTTGAAGGAGTGCTCTCCTCATAAGACTTCTCAAACTCTACCCTTGTTGTTTCCACATACCTGCAACCCAAACTCTCCTCCACAAAGTTCCTACCATTAAAAAGTACCACACAAAATAAAACACTGACCACTGATAGATTTACAGAGATCACTTATCCAATGTAAATCAGTCTTATCTATGTGTAGGCTAAAGCATCATTTATACTTCATATTTACATTGTATAGCCATTTCTGATGTCGTGCCTGACACTTCCCACCTGAGAGCGTAGCTCATCCTGTCAGGCCGTATGGCTCTGAGGATAATGAGTCTCTGCAGAGTATTTTTCTTCTTCCAGTCCAAAGGGAGGCGCTCTCTCTCTGGACATTCAGACTCTACCAGTTTCCTCCAGCGCTTAGGTGAGCCTTCTATATCTCGGTCCAGACCACGAAACGCTTCCAGCACTGACAGAGCCTGAGGTTAAGATGATATTAGACTGAATATACGGTATCTCAAGTGGTACATTTAGTAGCTTAAACTTCTTAATACAGCTTTTAGTGGTCATTTAAATTCTCTGTATCAAAAGGTTAATAATTCCTTTTATAAATAATTCCACCTTGATTAAGAATTGTGTAACTGAATTGTGGTCATGCCATGATTCCAACCCTATGATCATTTAATATTTATTAGCACCTTTAAAACATACTTTACGTACCCACAGACAAAGTGTGCCTATAAACAATCCAGACTACTCTTTCAAAATTCCTTCAAGTTACTTGAATATGCATTTAAATTAATTTAAATATGATTGTGCTCAGATAGTGCTTACCCTGATGGCTCCCCAGGCATGAGAGGATAGGAAGCTGACAGGACTTCCACTGCTGCACTCCACTGGGAAATGCAAAAGAAGATCCAGCTCCTCTGAGTCGATGGACCCTTTCAGGAGGAGAATCTAAAGAAATCAGATCATTATGATATGAACCACAGCACCTTGGTATGATACACGTCTTGATTTGGTATTGAAGGACCATGATCCCTTTCTTTGTACATGGATTAGTGAATTAGGACTGAAGTGGCAACTGTTGACGTGGATTCAAAACGGTTGTCAGAATTCTTAGCAAGTTTAAGTCACCTGTAAGCTTGAATCTGTTCAGAAGCAGCTTGCTCAAAGAAAACAAAATTAGACTTAGAATTGAACTCTGTAAAGGAATTCCCAGCTTTAGCCACTCGTTTCCTTAATTCTAACAGTGAT
The DNA here is from genome assembly GCA_028566695.1 of Bagroides melapterus. Lineage (NCBI taxonomy): Eukaryota > Metazoa > Chordata > Actinopteri > Siluriformes > Bagridae > Bagroides > Bagroides melapterus. The sequence goes on along the minus strand of JAOTRN010000046.1, from coordinate 21,614,625 downwards.
TTTCAAATTAAAGTTAAATCTGTATTCATAAAAATAGGATCAATAAGAACAATAAAAATATTAAGAAGGTAATGTCAATTAACTTCTAATAAAAATAGGAATTACAACACAGGTAGGCAAAGGAAGAAATTCTTACTAATGAAAATGTGAAAATGTACAAAATGTATATATGAATGCAGATCGGTGGAAGTAAAAGTATCCAGACTATTATGTACAAAAAGGAAAATGTACAATATATTTTATATCTTCTGAGGACAAGCCTGGAAAAGTCCAGGTAGAACTGACAGTACAAAATTATTGAATGTATCTACACATGCAGCATAGCAGAAGTACAGGAGGAAGCTCAGCTACACTACAAAGACCATTTCTGGTTAAACAAAACTGTTCCAATACCATGCGGCTAAATGAACAGACAGAAAAAAATGTGGAAACATTGCACATGCAAAAAAACGACACAGGCGATCGGCCATTACGCTTTACAAACACAACCAGATTCTGCTGATTCCAACTGTATATGGATGAGCATTCTGTGACCTTTTTTAAACCACCTATTATTATTTTGATATTGTTGTTGTTGTTGTTGTGTTCCATCTTCTCTAAGTACCAGAATTATTTAAATACATCTTGTAGTTTTTCAGATCTACTCATTTTAAATTGAAGCTCAAAAACAGCCCCAGGTCTGAACAGGTTCTCTTAGACAACTCAATCCTGCTATTGTACTCAAGTTCACCTTTAAGATCAAAGAAACATAATCTGTTTTCAACTGGTGGCACGATTTTCAGACTTAGAATATGGAATATCTTGTATTTATTAGATAAAAAACAGGCCCGGTGTTTACAGTTTGATGGTTGTTGTAGGGAGTATAGTACATGTATACAAACAACAGCAGGCAAACCAGCTGCTACCCTCACAGGGATTTGCATCCTGCTCCTTCCCTTCTGTCAGAGCTTTGTCAGTGCTGACAGCCTGAGGGAGCAGCGTGCTTTGACTCTGAGGGTTAATCAATAGAAACGGGCCATGCTCTTCTGACAGAACCTAATTGAAGTTAATGTAGGGGCAGAAAAGTGCAATGACTGATGTACATGACAGAGTACTGAAAAAGAATAAAAAAGGGAAGAAGGTAGAGAGGTAGGGGTGGGTAGGGGTGGCCCCCTCACCTGGAATGCGATGTGGGTCAGAAAGGAGAGTCTGTCCTTCTGGAAGAGGCCCTGACTGGTGTACATGAAGACAGAGTAAGTAACAGCCTCAGTGAGGGAGTGGACTCGCACTGCCACATCTTCATCTCTCTGGGTTTGCTCTATCGCTCTGTGGAATACTGCACTAAAAGCCTGCAGATGTGAACGAGAGCAACGCAACTGCAATTCAATACAGTGTTAGGAACTAAAACTTCAGAAAGAAATTTAAGATATTGATTCAAACTGGAATATGAATTTTATGTAGTTTTACCTTAAATGAATACTGGTACATGGGATTTATGTTGTGTAGCTCTTTAATGATAAAGTAAAGAAGAGTAGCTCTCTGTGCTACAGGACGGTACAGCTCACGAGTCTCATTGATTTTCATTTCGTTCTCTCTCGCCTCTATGACCTGCACCAGACACAGTAACATTAATTCTTACATACTGTATACAGATAGAAGAAATGTTGTTTCCCTTTCTGCTAACAATTAAACAATTATGACAATTAAACAGTGAATACAGTTAATGCCTCTCTTCACTCTCTGCAGTATTATGCTACAGTAAGAAGACCTAATGAAGAGCTTAATGCCTTTTAGCATTCTCCCACCTTGTTTTGGATGTGTGCAGCAGTGTTCTTTGTGCGCTCCAGCTGTTCCACTAATGCTGCGTCTTGCAGAAAGCTACCCTCAGCAGCAGACAACCTGCTCAGCAGCTCGTCCTCCAACTTCTTCAGCTCTATCTGACACAGGTTCTGCTGAGTGTTCAGCTCCAACTGTTATAAAAGGACTGACTTATAAAAGAACTCCAATTTTACAAATGTTTGTACTTGTAAATATTACGCCACAGTTTTCCTTCGGAATAACTTTAAGCAAGTATCTAGTCAGTGAGTGTGTAGTTTGGTGGTTCAGCATTGTCTATCTAACCTTCATGGTCTCCAGGTCAGGCCTCTCATGGCTGACCACCTGTCCCAAGAGCTGCTCCTCCAGGCCAGCCTGTGTCACTGTGAAGTTAATGAGGGTGGTCTGGGCTTGCAGCTCAGGAGGGAAGTCAGGGTTGGCCAGCTTTGTGTGCAGAAGAAGCCAGAACCTGCTGTTATACTCACAATCCCGATCCCCAATTCTGATAAACCTGTAGACACATTGTACCTCATAAATCACATGAAGTGGGTGCAAAACACGATACCATGTAACCGAACGTATAGGAAAAGGAATATTGATATCTGTTTATTATAAATGCCCATTTTCAATTACTAAATGTGAAGCTTCAGCCTAAAAAACAACCACATTTTTCTGAAAATCAGGGCCACATAAATTACCCTGTGAAAATAGTTTACAATCTATAATGACATGTCGTTTTAGTGTCACTTCTCCAGCTCTGTAATTGGAGCGAAACAGAAAAAGATGACAAATGTAACTGCTAGCCACCACAGGCAAATGATATTAAATAAAACCTGGAAGATTATATTCCCAGCAGCCAATATTTATCCCAATCTGCATTTCAATTAAATCAAGCCTGGCTGCCCAGACCTGGTGGCTTTTAATTTCTCTCTAATTACCCCTCACTAGTCAGCCAACAGACCTGGTTCTTAAGCCAGCGCTCCCACCAAAGCCCGGGTCTGCTTCAACTCTATATCTTCACAAGACGGAATTAATGTACTATTGATAGAACCATTACTCCACCAAATTAAAGTCCCAGCTGATGGATTGGCTCATGCTCCTCTGTCAGACATGAAAGGAATAATTAGTATTCATTACTTTGCACTCTGCAACATTCCAATTATTAATGAACTTCAGCTGTGGAACCGCACCAGATTCATCACGGCTGCTGCGGCCGGACCGAATTGATCATGGGTGGAGAGTGGAGTGTGGGTCACCCGCAGGAATAAACTTATAGTCAGATTAAACACGGAGCCACTGCCACGGGTCACTAGACACAGGTGTGAGAGTATGTCAGATATAGAGAATGTAACCTTGATAACTAAATACTGAAAAATGGGATAAGAATTTTTAAATGTGATTATTATTTTGTTGTTTTTTTGTTTTTTTTGCTTTAATCACATATTCTCGGTTGATACTAGGCAGTTGCTTTGTGATATCGGTCAAAGATTTTAGAATATGTAAATAGGTAGATTACAAAGATAATAGTGAATTATTAAGATAAATATCTATGATACAGCTAGGGTGATGGGTAAATAGGGTAAATCTAGTGCAGCACTTAATTCTTAATTGTTATTGTGGCACTCTCCATCCACAACTCAAAAGGTATTTCTATGTAGACTCTGCCGGCACTCTCAGAGAACTGTCGGTGGATAAAAGTCCGCTTGCTGTAAAAGTCCCTGTAGAGCCTCGAGGCTGATCAGTCACAAGAGAGCTGCTTCATATTCAAGTCACACAAAGAATATGAGCAAACAAACGCACATCTATCACCCACCCTGAAAGCAAGATCAATACAGCTGCCCCCACCTCAATTCAACTCACGCAACACTAATTCATCTACAATTTAAACAGTAAGCTATCATATTGTACTAAGTCACATCTGACTATCAGTTTTTCAGCGCTAACAGAAAACCCAGACAAAATTGCCTCCAAATCACGACATGGAAAAGATAATTTGCAAAAAAAACATATTTGTATGTTAAAAAATGCCTATAGGACTATAAGGCTATAGTTTCAGTGTTATTGTGATAAGAATCATAACATAATCTTTAATATCAGTGCATCTCTTGCCTTCCTTTGTTGGTAGTGTTCCTGGCTAGCAAAGATTCCAGGATTGTATCCAGTCTCTCTTCCACATTCTCAATCAACACAACTTCACCACAGACCAATGCTTGCTCAATGGCATCCAGATATCTAGATAGTAACATAAAAAGAAAAGAGGGGAAAACAGGAACAGTCTATTTATGCTACATTCAGTCTTGAACTTATGTATCACTACAGAGTCAATATACGTCAGGTGAAGCGGATGGATATTCGTGTTTACCCTTTCTCGCCATGCTGCAGCACTTTGAGTCCAGGTCCGTAAAGGTTTCGGAGCCACTTGCTGGCCTGTTGCTGGGGGTCTATGAGGAGTGGCCAGCGCTGGCTGCAAGTCAGGATCACAGCGTTCTCCACAGACAGCCTATCGAGCGGCAGGCCCTGGTTGTGCCAGGCAGCGATGCTGGCTTGCTCAGCCAGCAGCAGGATAGGATCCAGGCCTTCTGTCAGCGGGATGAGGGGCTAAAACACGAGGTGTGGGCAGAGGAAAACACACAGTGATGCTATTCACATCAATGCTTCACTGATTTTGGTATGCACAGATAAAGCAATAGGATTCTGCAATGTAAAAAAAGATTTTATACAGGATAGAAAATCCCTGAAAATTGTTCTTGAGGAACAATCAATCAGTCAGATACATACTTTCAGTTCTTTGAGGTAAGGCTTCCATGTGCACTCTAGAAGCTGCCGCCTGTAAGGCTGCGTAAAATATCCAGCATACGAGACAAAAGCTGCAGCCAGTAACACATCTCCACACAGGGTCTTCTGCTGACCCTCCAGCTCCAGCGCAACCTCTGACCACCGCACGTTCTCCGACTGCACACAGGAAGATGAGGTACAAAAAATAAGACATCGCTCTCTAACTGTAGCGAAAGTGTTTGTCTTTCTGACCAAAGTTCAGAAAATACTTTTTTTTTCCCCCAGCGCTTAATTGTTGCTTTAATTCATCTGAATCTTATACGGTTAAATCCATGCAGACAACTTTACAGCATCAATTGTCAGGGGTGGAGGAAGATGAACGTATGGCCCATATGTTGATTATGTTCCCTCCCCATTGATCATACACATTAAAAGAACATGAGCAATAAAGTATACAATTGCAATTCACCTAAACTGGCTTTGAAAGTGTAGTTACGTTTTCACTCTGCATCAATTTAGCCCTCATTTAGAACTTCAATAATATGGCTGAGATGCTACCGCAGCGATAAATCTTGCCTAACACTGGCTATGCAGGGTCGAGCATGCAGAACATGTCACATAATAAATTGTCAGACAGTTAAAAATCACTATAATTTTTTGCCTAATGTATTATGGATTGCTTGGAATATCACTCAGTCCTGGCTGAAGTGTTTTTAATTTCCAACAGCTGTTGAGGCTTTGCAGTGAGTTAATGATTAAATATAGATGGGCTGATTTATTAGTCTAAACACTATTGCTTCCAGGTCAATGGCATAAAGACAAATCATCTGTCTTGATATGCATAAAGGCCAAGCTGTCCCATTCTAACCCGATTCATTTCTCTGAGAAAGAAGTAGAATGTTCATAAAGAAAAAAAAAAAAAAAAACAGAAAAAAAAACACTAAAAGAAATATTGCTTTCATTTTATTTCACATTAACAGGGTAAAGATTTTGGATAATCCGGGTGATGAATGTCTGAGTATGCTATAGGAAAAATTTAAGCATGCAGTGTATGTGTAATACTTTTTGATACAGAATACAAAATTAGAAAGTGATTATTAATAGTAAGATGAATCCATTAAAACCGACCTAGAATAACATTTCATATGTCATTCAGGTATATTCGTTCAATATTGTCACCTATGTATTTTATGAATTTCTGTACACTTAACATGCTTAGTATATTCAATAGAACGTGGAACCTAATCACCTTGAAATTTTTTGCATGTGTTATGTACAAACCAGACCATATACATTATTTTGGCACAGTAAAGAAAAAGGTCAGTGGGCTTTCAGTCTCCCTCTACCCTCACCTCCATTTGGCCAGTGTCCACTGACCTCTTGGCCCATTTAGTAGCTGTTTTGTCATGGTGCAGCCCTTCCTTCCTAACTCAGCATCTCTTTTTCTAGCCAAAACTGTAATCCGTATCAGTACCCCAAACGCATGTCGTGTAGCCAGATGCTGACCTAGGCCTACTTGTTCATGTAAGTACCTGCAAGCCTCCCACAAACCGACTGGCCAGCTCGATGGTCTGTCTGGTGCGGGTCACTTCCTCCTGGCAGTGCAGTTTCTCAGTTGCTGCTCTCTCAAACTGGGCTGTGAGGCTCTGCAAGTGTCTGTCTAGATCCTGAATATAATACATACAGGGACAGGAGAAAGAACATGTCTCAATACTCAGCATAAACATAACATTTTTAAGCATGCTTGGTAAATTCTTTCGGTAAATGCTTCTCTATACTTAAAGGAATTTAAGCTGAAGCTTCAACTTAATGTTAAAAATGTATGATGCAGAATGCTTACATCCAGTTTCTTTCTAATGGTGAGCAGTTTAGCTGTAGCATTGTCCAGCTCAGTGTTGGCCTGAGAAAGAGCCAGACGCTTTGGTACAACCAGACAGTACACCTGGAAAACAAGTTATTACAGAAATTCCTCACACCATATCCATATACACTCATAAGCAATATATTGGGAATGTTTTACTAATATTGGGTAGGGCCTCACTGTCTTGAAACAACCTCCGTTTTTCAGATTCCACAAGATTTTAGAAACATTCCTTTGACATTCTGCTCAGAAGCACTTTTATGACGCGAATCTCCCGTTCTACCACATCCCAATAGTGACCTAATGGATTCAGATCTGGTGACTGGGAAGGTGACTGAACAACACTGAACTCATTGTCATGTTCATGAAACCAGTATGAGAGACTTTAGCTATGTGACATGGTGCATTATCGTGCTGGAAGTAGCTAATAGAAGATGGTGAATTGTGGCTTTGAAGTGATGCACGTGCTCATCAACAATAGTCAAATAGTCTGTGGCATTCAAGCAAAGATTGATTTGTATTAACAGCCCAAAGTGTGCCAAGAAAACAACATTCCCCACACCATTACACCACCTCCACCAGCCTGGACTGTTAATAAAAGCCAGGTTGGATCCATGGTTTCATGGTGTAGGTGCCAAATTCTGACCCTACCATCTGTGTGTCTCAGCAGATATCGAGATTTGTCACACCAGGCTACATGGCTTCTTTTTTCCAATCTTCAGCTGTCCAGGTTTGGTGAGCCTGTGCACACTGCAGCGTCAGCTTTCTGCTTTTGGCAGACAGGAGTCGAACACAATATAGTCTACTGTATTTGTAGCTCTTCTGTTTGACGTGTCATAATCACTGAGATCACATTTTTCACTATTCTGATGGTTGACTTGAATATTCCCTGAAATTGCATGGCAGTGCTGATTCACAATTGGCTAATTAATTGAATGAATGAGAAGGTGTACAGATGTTCTTAATAAAGTATTTAGTGAATGTAAATTAAATGCACTTTTTCATTTCAAGATAAAAAACATAATGTGCAAAAAAGATGTTGAATGAATGTTTTGTCTTTACAATAATACATATTACTAAATATACTATACTGTGTGTAGTATATCTGTTATATGTCATTTTCAAAACAAAATCCAGCATAAATGGACAAGTCAGGCAGGAATCACTGTTTAAATGATAAAGCCAAATAATGATGTCAAAAATTCTGACTGAATATTTTCCCAATCACCTTTTTAAGTTTCTCACCTCATAGTAACGCACAATATTGATGGTCCAAGCGCAGAGGCCAGCGGCAGCATAGGACTTGGTGCGAACATGGTCAGGGTGAAACTCTGGATTACTGAGGTACTGCTGCTTCACTGTACTAAGACACTGCTCAGGTATATGCTCTTTGTCATAATAAACCAAAGCCTGCAGAAAGTCATCCAGCTAGAAGAAGAAGACTGGGTCAGTTGGCAGAATCAACAATTAATGCTTCCTATACACACATACACACACACACACATACACACATTCTCACATACTCACTCTCACACACACACAAACAAATATACAAACATACATACACACACACACACACACACACACACACATACATACATACACACACAAACACACGCACACACATGCACACACACGCACACACACACTCACTCACTCACTCACTCACTCACTCACACACACTCACACACTCACTCACACACTCACTCACACACTCACTCACACACTCACTCACACACTCACTCACACAC
>JAOTRN010000046.1:21493915-21507998 GCA_028566695.1 Bagroides melapterus | reverse complement strand
TATATTCAGTGTGTGTCTTTGGATATTTGGCCTGTGGAAATTGCATTTAACACCTAGTCACTAGGTACTTTATGCTGCATATGTTAATAAAATTCTCAAGAGGTAAAATTCCTGAATACTTTTTTTAAATATAAGTCAGTCTCCAATATTCTCCACCTGCACCCACAGGTTTTCATTCAAACCAAGCAGAAGTCACACCTGATTCCAACTGGTTAATCAGTTGATCTTGGCTTTCATTATACTCAGCTGTGGCTTATACTTGGTTGGAATGAAAAGCTGCACTCACACTGGCGCTTTCTGGATAAGACTGGACACCCCTGATATAAATGAACACATACTGTTTAAGCATACACACACATTTTCTCCCATTCTAACACTAACATGTTTAAAAGAAAAAAAAAACTGCAAAAAAATGGTGAATTGATGCCTTAACTAAAATGTACCTCTGGCAGGCTAAGAATAAAGTCATGGATATTAGCGTTCTTAGCGGCTTCCTCAATCTCTGCCTGGCTGACCACACGGCTGTTGTCTCCATACTGTATGTTCTCAGTAATGCTGCAATCAAACAGAATGGGTTCCTGAGAGACCAAACCCAGCTGAGAGCGGAGCCAAGCAAGGTTCAATTTCTTAGTGTCCACCCCGTCCATTAACTGAGCAAGAAATGCAATAAGCAATACAAGTAGTTAGCAACATCTAGTAGAGTATCTTTTGTTTTAAACAGAAATAGTCACATTTATTACATTACATACATAGAGATACACATAGTTGATATGACTGGCTGATTAATTCTGTGAGTAAAATATAAATAAGTACTTTTATGATCCCAACTCACCACAAGCCCACTGGCAGCATTGTAGAACCTTTCCAGCAGCTGGACCGAGGTGCTTTTCCCACAGCCACTGCCTCCTACCAGTGCCAAAGTCTGTCCTTGAGCCACTGATATGTTTAGGCCTTCCAGAATCTTTATGTTCGGACGTGTCGGGTATGAGAAGTGCACATCAGAGAACTCTATGTCTCCTTTAAAGTTTGTCTGAAAAAAGAGCAGGAACTCTTAATAATGACATATTTGACTATATAGAGTAGCAGCGCTGAGCTGCTCTAATAAGCTAAAATAATAAGGAATTATAATGGTTTTTGATCTTTATAGTGAGTTGAAGGCCATCAGCAAGATATTTTACATACTGGTTTGTCTCCTGCCTCGTTGTAGATGTCAATCTCAGGTACTTTCTCAAGTAATTTTAATATTCTCCCAGTTGCAGCTTTAGCTTTGGCAAAGTCTGGGGCAAATGATGAGGACTGGCCAATACTCATGGCAGCAAAGACAATAACAGAAAACACCCTGTAAAAATTGATAGAATTGATAATCACTATTCTGTGTAAAGATTGCAGCGACAAAAGTCTGGCTGACATGAAATATTTTCCAAACTGTGCTTACAGAAAAACTTTCTCATATTCAGTGTAGCAATGTGCAATCAGCCAGGCGCCAAAACGGAAGACTGCAGCATTCACAAAGAAGGGAATTGCTTGAGAAATAGCAAAGGTGAGTCCATAAATAGGTGCTTTACATAAGGCAGACCTAAAAAAAAAAATGTAAATAAGACTTTGTGAAATCAGATATTAAATGAATGTTACAGAAATACAGACTTGTGAGAAATAAAAAAGTGATGTTTTGCTCTGAGTGGTATTTTGCTGTATTTGTGGTACGGTGTTCACAGACAATCCAGCATGTTGGTCAATTTTGGAAGCTCATTACCATCATCAGGCAGTATAATTAAAGGAAATCTTTGAGAATAATGGTGTTCATCCAGAAGAGTTCCAGATATTTGTATCTACTCCAAGGCACAATGAAGCTGTTCTGGTGGTTTGTCTTGGCCTAACTGTTTTTTTTTTGTTTGTTTGTTTGTTTTTTGTTTCACTTTAATTTGTCACCAGTCTGTATATATCAAATAAGTCAAATCTATTATTTCATTTGTTCTGCACTGAGAAAAAGTACTGTAATTAAGTGGTACCGATATGGTTTACTGATGCTCTCGTTAAACTTGTTGTAGAAGACATCTTCTTTTGTTAATCCAACCACTGTCTTAAAGTTTTCAACAGCTTCTGTGGATATCTGTGGAGCATAAGCATTATTGTAAAGTGTTATATTTGCAGTGCCATATTTTCCTGCCCCATAAGAAACCTCACTATACAAGACCTGTTTCTTTACCTTCTGTTTGCTTGAAGGTAAAAATATTTGCATTGTGTAACAAGAAAGAGATGGCAACATTAGTATAATGTAAAATCCTAACACAAGCCATATTGCGAAAGTTGAAACATTCACTAAGAGATAATGTCGCAAAAAAGAACCATTGTTCAATTAGTAGTGTAAAAATCTGAATAAACTAATTGAATATAACGATTTAAAATAATAATCAATTCTTTTTAGTATTCTTATGATAATACAGTAAAATAATAGTATACCTTGCCAGACATCTCTAGTGCACTCTGATCTTGGGAAGCATGACCCCCCAGAGCTCTCATTTGGATGAAATGGGAGCCAATGAGGAAGGGCACACAGGAAAGGATAAGAAGGGTAAGTTGCCAGCAATAAATGAAGGCTATGATCACAGCAATGCCTAGGGAGCAGACAGTGTTGCTGGTCAAACCCAGCCTAGATCCTGTTGCCTGAGAGAGACATAGTGAGAGTGAAAATATTTTGATTTCAAGCCATGGTAATGAATAAAACCAATATGCAAGCTCAATATGCAAGCACAGCAAATAAATGCCTGGACAGCTGTATTCAACTGTAAATTTATAAACTAACAAACAAACAAAAACCAGTTTGCATTAATTGACCCTTTAACTCTCAGAATATGGTTAGTCTAGACTTGTTCCTCACTTAATATCACCATATCACTACATTTCCTCAGCACACCAATATTTTTTCTACTTCACTACATCGACTTCTCTTAGTCTCTTAATCTCCTAGTATTACTCTAATTACTCTTTGATTCGTAGTAGATACTGAATAGCACATTTTATATGTCATATGTTATAAATGAACAGTAGACCAGGACCTTAGAAGGTTACAAAGATTTAATCATGAGCCCTTATGATGGCAAAACACTTACCCCTTTAACCATTGATGCGTCTGTTGCTAATTTTGTGGTTAGGACTCCTACTGCATTATTGTGATCATCAAACCAGCCAATGTCCTACAAACATGTCAACAAGATAGCAATGGACACCTTGAAAAGTAGCTACATTTGTGTATGACAAAGACTGTTTTATTTTGTCTTCTAGTTATATCTAATACAGTGTAGTAAAGCGTTAGCATACCTGTCTCAAAATGGCTTTAAATGCCTGACTCCTCAGTCTCGTAGTTAATATTTCCCCAGACTTGCCAAACATGTAGCCCTGGAAATAGTGACTTCGGTATTTCAGTATTGACTTTTTAACACAAAAAAGTGACTTGTAAATAAAACAGGAGAATATGTCAAGTTTGAAATGATGTTTATACAAATGCACCTGTAAGGAATAGGTGATAAGTGACACAGCTCCAAGCAGGAGAAACAAAAGAGAGAACATCAGAGTCTTCTGTCGCTTTATTTCAGGGTCACTCTCAGCAAATACCTACACATTTAAAAAAGGATATGAAAAATTGAAAAAAGAAAAAAACAAAAACAAAAATTTTTTTTTTGAAAAAACGTGTCCTTGTACCAGTCTGCTCACTATGCATGAGTCATATGCATATAAACAACAAATCTGTTGACAAGTAGCAAACACAAGGAAAGACAGCTACTCACACCAATGATTTTGGCAAAGAGGATAGCCACACAAGGGTAGACAGCTCCTCCCACAATGCTGGCCAGTATACCCACCGTCAGGTAGGGCCACTCAGATTTGTTCAGAGCCAGAATTGTGGTGAAAGGGACATCTGTAACCTTTTCTTTCTCCTGATAAAGACAGGAATATATTCAATTGTATGGCTAAATTGTATGATTAAAATACTGAATTATTAAAGTTATTCTGCAGACTTTTATTCATTAATATTATGCTGATGACTGGGTCTGTAGGACAATATTGAAAATAAAGATGCTTTTTAACCATCTTTGAAGTACTTTACCATCTGAACACCCAAGGCTATTGTGCTATAGATTGTACCTTTTTCTCTTTCTTAGATTTGGAATTTTTTGACTTTTTTTTCTGCTTGGATTTCCTTTTTGATGATCTCCTTTGAAGAGTTGTGCTACGTCTTATTGAATTTCTCTCAAGTCCGCCCTTTTCTATCGTGACTTCCATGGGGCCGTCAGGATTTTCGTATGTTTCTGCCGTCTCATCGCCGTCATCAAAATCAAAATCATCGTATTCGTCGCCATCGTCATCATCGTCGTCGTCATCATCGTAATCGTGGTCATCTTCTGGTCTCCCTTGTGACTATAGAAAATAGACAAATACAAAAGACAGCATTAAAGAACACAGTTCTCTTTACTCTGTGACTCTAATCAGAGGGGAAGCTGTTAGTGTACCTGTTGTGTAACAAGAGAGAAATAGACTCCTTTCCTGCTCATGAGCTCCCTGTGAGTGCCGAGCTCCACCACCTGACCATCTTTAAAGCCAGCAATTAAATCAGCAGTGCGGATTGTGGACAACCGGTGAGCAATCACTATGGTGGTTCGGCCTGCTCTTGCCTGAGAAGCAACATATGCTGATAAGCTTTCATGCAATCAGAAAATCAAGTATTGTCATGACCTTGTCTTAACCTGAATTATTTATATGCGTTAACTGCTATCTATCGGAGTGTCATGTAGTACTTTAGGAGTCTTACTTTATCTAAAGCAGCCTGGACAATAGCTTCACTCTGTGTGTCCAGGGCTGATGTTGCTTCATCCAGCAAAAGTATTTTGGGGTTTTTAACTAAAGCACGTGCAATAGCAATCCTTTGCTTCTGCCCACCGCTTAGTTGCGCCCCACGTTCTCCCACCATGGTGTCCAGCTTCTGCCTCAGAAAAGCAAGTCATAAGTATTATAAAGTTTTGGGTATCTGCCGTGTAAAGCCTCTGCAGCATCATTATTTGGTCAAACTATATATAATGTAATTGCCAGGATTGGACTCCTTTCCTTTTAACCCTGTACAATGTACAACAACTGGAGACATAGAGTAAGAAATCCACAACTCTTACCTCTGGTAGTTTGGAGATGAATTCATAAGCATTGGCCTCTCTCACAGCCCGTTCAATGTCCTCATCAGTGGCATCCTCCCGACCATAGCGAATGTTCTCAGCAATAGTGGTGCCAAAGAGTACAGGCTCTTGGCTCACAATGCCAATGTTTTCTCTCAGCCAACGCACATTTAGAGTGCGGATATCTCGACCATCCATGGTCACCTGTAAGCATGGATGCCCTAATCAGAGCAAATATCCAACCACAGTGGCCTGAATGCTCAATCTCCAATCTTTAATCTCAGCATACTTACCTCTCCTTGATCTGGATCATAAAACCTTTGCAGCAGTTGAACGGTGGTGCTTTTTCCACAACCGCTGGACCCCACCAGAGCAACTGTCTTCCCATGGGGCACTTTTAGATTCATTCCCTGGAGGATCTATGAAAGACAGAATATACATGTAAAAAATAATAATAGTGCTCTTTTTTTTTAAATAAGAATGCTATCAAATGTCTCATTGATTACCTTCACATCCTTTCTGGAAGGGTAACTGAAGTGAATGTTTTTAAATTCAATGTCACCTTTCACACTGTCAGGTTTGTAACCTTCCTTTGAACTGCTGTCAATGGGACGAGGCTATGATTGCAAAGAAAGAGCTAAGTAAGTCTCTGATCGATGTGAAACAGTATGCAATTGTTTGTCATATAATGTAACTGATTAATAAAAGGTTTAAATGAAAAAAAGAGCAAGTCATAACCATATCAATGGTGCTATAGATGACATATGCAGCACCACGGGCTTTAGCAACACTCTCCAAGCTGGGAGCTCCTTGACCCAGAGAGAATGCACCAATCATCACTGAGAAGAACACCTAGAGAAAGAAGGTTAAACATATGCCAGAATCATTACTATAGAGACCGTCCATCTTAATATGATTTTATTGTAGAACACTGTAAAGCAGAAATGTCCGTTACTTGTTGTGACACATTCCAAACTCACAGTGAGGACTCTTCCAATGGAGTAATTTTCTGGTTCATCTACAGAGAGCTTTGTGCCATACCAAAACGCCAGCGCATACGTTCCTAATATGAAGAACTGTGTTAGCCCTAGTGACACATTTGTAGTAACAGCCTTCTTCACGCCATAATTCTGTGCCTCTACCAAGTTAGTTTCGTACCTAGAATACAGAAAAAGATCTTTGACTGACATTTTGGAAAGAGGTTTTTCTTTCAGCCAAATGCACTGTCAGTTGAACACTGGTTCGTATGCAACATGTTCTTACTTTTGCAAAGCTTTGTTTTGGCCATTGAATGCAACGACTGTCCTAATGGCCACAAGTATCTCTTCAGCCACAGCTCCTGCTTTAGCATAAGCTGTCAGCTCTTTAGTCGTAAGGGTTGCAAGAATCTTGATTGGGGATAAAATACTAATTAAAGGTTTATATGCTATCGTTAGGCTAGCAATCGAAACACATTATAAATGGTTATTAAGACTTAAAAATAGGATCTTAACATTCTAAAATTTATTTCTAATACTTCCCAAACTGTACATACCTTAGACCATGCAGCAGCTGAACCTGCCAGCAGTGGGCTCACTGCCAAAATGACCAGGGTCAATTTCCAGCCGAAAACAAATCCAATAATCAATCCTGCAATAAATCTGCAGAAGAACTGCACAAATATAGAGATCTTGTCTCCCAGGCCATCATTGACTGTGTTTATGTCACTGTTGTGGTCAAAAAGAAAAGTCATATTGTTCCATTACTTTAAGCTTTAACAAACAACAATTCTAAATGTTTTGAAATGTTCTGTAGAGTGTGAAACAACATTGTTGATGGACAGTGGACCTGATCATAACCTACTCTGTGAGTCGAGTGTTAAGTTCTCCAATGGGATGCATGTCAAACCACGTCATCGGCTGGTGGAGGATCGCATGAAAGTACTTCTCTCTGATCCTCTTGGTCTGTCTAGTGGCCGTCAGTACGAAGAGCATGACTTGGAACATTCCAACGAGCAAGACTGCAGCCCCAATGCCAACAAAGTAATAAGCATATCTGTGTGGGATTTAAGAAGAAAACGTGCACTTCTAGAGTATCAGCAAAAGCAAATTTCATCAGGATTAAGAACTGAGTGAGTCAATGGCTTGTCAAGAAAATAAGAAACTAGAAGGTAAATGAATTCAATTTACTTTGTCATTGCAGCTTCAATGTCTATTCCCGGTATGACAACACATGAAGTATTCAGTGTGAAGTTAAAGGTGTCATTTCCTGTAAAGTTTCATGCAGATGGTAATTTAATGTTATAATATTCACTGACATGGTTCAAGAGTATGAAATCTGACAGTTTGTGATAACACTGAGTGACAATGACAATTACATTGAGATAGTTGAAAAATTAAAGAAAAAACACAAGCCACCAGAAGAGCATCAGTGTTTGACATAAATACTTGGCAAGTTCTGGAAACTCTAGTGGAGGATGAAGACCATGCTTCCATAAATATTCTCTTAACTGGTGTTTTATGATGGTAAGGGGGCACACTCTATAACACTCTTCTCCAAAATCTCTCTCACGTGCTCATTGTTGTTGAGATCAGATGACAGTGAAAGCCAGAATATATGATTTACCTATATCATTTTTACACAGATCTAAACATTCAGTGAGTCTTCATGGCTTATGGATGATGACATCCTCCTCATTTAGGAAAGAAATGTTTTATTATTGGATAAAAGTGAGTGATGCTTCTCTCTGAGAGGACCCAGTCCATGCATGTGTCCAAAATGTCCCAAAGCATGCCAGAATTACAAGAATTACCTTTAATTTGTCACCTGTCTATATATCAAAACAAGCTTTACAACATACTGTATAAATGACAACTTGTTTTTCTTTTCTTTTTTTCCACATCTGTAACTGCAACAGTAATGAATATGGATAAATTAACCGACTGTTGGTAAGTGCTTCCCGGCTGTTAAAGACAGACCATAGACTGATGAAGCACCTTATCAAGGTAAAATGTGCATGTTACAGACCTGTAAAATTGAACTGTTGTCCACTTTGTACAAAGCTGTCAGTCATCTGTCCAAACACAATACACATTATTGGCAGCGAAGCACCATGAACAGCAGCACACAGAAGAGCAATCAGCATCAGGAAGACCTCTGGACAGGTGGCATAACGAAACTGTAATAACAAAAGAACCCAGGATATCACAAACATTTTAATGTTTAAAACAATTCTGTGATAGCTGTATATCTGTGGCAAATATTTCCTTACCAGCTGGAAAAGCCCAACTGTTTTTATTGGTTCCTTTGTCTTATCAGACTTTTTTTTCTTCTTCCTTTAATAATAACATAATAATGAATTCTTACTTATTCTATTGTTAAATCAATTATGATGTTCATTATGATGTTCAAGAGGAAGAATAATGAAACTTGATGTACTTCTTAGTCTTTGATTTGGATTTGGAATCCTCTTGTGGAGGATCCTCCGGGTTCTCGTTCGGCGTTTTCTCATCCTGTGTGAAGGCTAAGTTGATATGGCCAACAGGAATCTCCTCTGTGAAGGAAAATTATGTGCTCTTTTAAAACCAGTTAGTAAGGTTTAAGGGGACAGACATATGCAGAAGCAAGATTTATATATATATATATATAACTAATGATTCATGTTATTTGCATAACAGCTGGGAGTGGAATTAAAATACCTGGTTGGTCTGGTTGAGGTTCTGCATTCTGTTCCTCTCTCATAGTTCCACAATGGTATGTATGCCTTCATTAAATAGGATAGAAATATAGTTCAAAAAGTAAGTACTGCTTTTTTTTTTTTAATAAGAAAATAATGCATTTACACAGCTATTTCTCCGTTATTCTGTTGGTACTATATAAGCATTTTTTTTGTGTTGTTTTCATTCCAGCTTATTGTTTACTGTGTTTGTACTAGTTTCTACAAAGGTAGTCACACATACTGGAAAACCAAGTTCTGCTATTATGTTAAGCATATTCTGAATATCAGCTAATACATTAAAGTACAGACGAGATCCAGGCAAACGTTTCTGCAGAGTACTTTAGAGTAGTGATTTAGCGTTAATATTTTCTTTTATTTATTTATTAGAATAAGAATGATTCCAATTGGAATTGATTAGAATGCTGTAGTAGCTGGTTTGCATGACAAAAATCAGGTAATTCCTGAATTTTCAGTGTAACAGACCTTAGTGGATTGGAGGATTAGTTGCAATTATTCAGAAATGTGCTAAATCGAATTTCTCAACTTGAAACCTGTTTCAGGTTATTAAATATAAGGGGAAACATATTGTGAAATGTAGAAACCATTAGAGATTTGTAAGATCGTGCGCCTACTGTGCAAAAAAATCCGAACGTAAATGCACGGTTCCATCATACAGAAACACTTTTTGTATTTGAGGAGCAGCAAGATTGAGAATCAATCGTTCTTGATTGATTAGTGTTGTATTTCCTGTTCATTGGACTGCTCAGTTAGCAGCAGGAAATTTAGCAGGAGATTTTTCGTCACACTGAATCAGGTGCTAGTCAGTGTAAGGTTTTCTAATTCATGTTCTAATAATTTTGAATGTCTGATGTAAGCTAGGCATCTAACTAATCTATTTATGACTATTTTAATACAATAAGAAGAATCATTTTTAGTCTTTTTAATGCAAAAAGAATGAAAAAAGGGAGAGTATGGTGTTTGTAGCTGCTCTACTGTGTGATAAGATGACCTAACTGGTCCTCAATATGAAATTAATTGAAAGCATAATTTCATACTATTAAGTAACAAATTGTAATCCTGGGCAATTTTTTGTGGCAAAAGAAGAATAAAACACATGAGGCCGTGTTGTTTTTGATTTGTGTGCATCTTTGCAAACGCTTCATTAGAGAGTGTAAAAACATATAAAGTAAATGACGTTAGAAATGAACTCACATGGACTGTGACATGAGACATGCACATGCAATTCAGAAAGATTTTCATTTCTAAAAAGATTTAGTTAAAAATAAAATAAAATAAGCAAATCTACATGTAAATGAAATATATCATAAATCAATTTTCATTATAAGATAAACTAGCATTTAGAACAGTGAATTTTAAAATGTATACATAGCAATCTATTTTACATACTACATCCAATACAGTCATTTTCCTTAATGAAATCCCTCCACACCGTTTACCTGTTCAGACACAACAATCTCCATTTAATAAGAACTTCAGTTAATATTTTCTTATTTAGTCCAGAGATCAGTAAGTATGATCTGGAATTAGCTACAAATCAAATATACATTTAGCAGCAAAACCTTGTGTCACAAAGGAAAAGAATGTAAATACACTTTTAAAACTTACCCGGTGATGAGATCACAAAAATGTACTATGCATCATAAAGGTCATGAGTGTTTCTTCTAACTCTTTGAAGAAGCCTTTTATAAAGTACAGTACGTCAACACCCAAAGGCCACACCCCCTGAACTGTGTTATATGTCATGAGTCAAAAAATGCAGTAGAACCATTTTTTTTTTTAAGATCATGATCTTTACTCCTGTACAGAACAGTGAAAACACTGAAATTTATCACACTTGCTATTCCTATTAGGAAATGTAATGACTGACTGGTTCATCTAATTTGTATGATTATAAATATGTAATAATTATTTTATGTAATATATAAAATGACACATTACACATTGCTTTATATCATTCTAAAAAAAAAAAAAAATTCATAGGCATTGAATAAGCTATTGAAAAGAGGACCATGGTTGATTTTACTACAGGCAAATGAGTTACGGAAGAATAAAGTGTGTGTGTGTGTGTGTGGGTGTGTGTGTGTGTGTGTGTGTGTGTGTGTGGGTGGGTGGGTGGGTGGGTGGGTGTGTTTTTTAAAGAAACACAATCAGTTTTATTGATTATTATCATACAGTGAAAATAAAAAGACTACACAACATTGCTGTCCATTATCTCCACTTCTGATTTTCAGTGTTCCGATACATCATGACCTAATTTTTTGGAACATCTATTCAGACGAGGTATTTTGTTGATCAGTTAAGCGTTCAGTATCTGGGTATTCTGATCACAGGTACTAATAACAATTTTCAGCTGTGGGGCAAAGGTGTATAGTATGAACTGTGGCAGAGGTTGAAAGACCAGTGGCATGTTTGCATTAAACAATCTGCTGATCTGTGGAGATCAGAATGTTGATCTTCTCTTAACTCTAAACTTCACTATCATTCCATCATATCACCAAACATATTCTACGTTTTCATAAGAGTGCTTCAGGGTTACATCCTTGTTACACTGTACAGAGGTGAACTTCGGTGAACTTAGACTACAGGAGAGGAGAAAAGCTTCAAGGAAATGATGTGTGTACTTTTGTAGCTGAAAAAGGAAAATAACTAATAACTTTTAAATGACTGTTTCTCTGTACCAAGTTTTTTGGCATGAATTAGTTTTTCTGTAATTCTATAATAATTATAAATATTACAAAATATAATTAGTTAGTGGAGAAAACTATTTCATTTTGACTAAACAGTTCCATTTTCATAACGACGAATAGAGATAAATAAGGTATGCAACTCTCCTGCATTCTTTGCAACTAAATCTACCTCGAGGAAAGAAGAGGTCACCTGCCTTTGGCCTAGTCAATTTGAAGATCTCATTCATCAGCACCCTCACGTAGCGTTAACGCTTTTTTCTGCAGATGTGTCAGAAGAGCATGAAATATTTTCTCATGCTCCTAACACAATAGAGCAGCTCAGCATTCCGACTCCGTGTAACCTCTGTGCAACCATCCCTCTCACGTGCGGAAGGTGTAGCCTTTGTTATCAAATAAAGATTTACCTGGAAATAATGTGTCACAAATAAACTCGGGTGAACCATGTACAACCAGTCTGAACTACTAGCTAATTACAGTCACATCTAATTTACTGTAAAGTCAATAGTGTTTGCAGTGTCAACACTCAATAAGTTGTCAGCTGTCAAACTGAAAAGTCTCATTCATACTGAGTAAATGATTTGGCCTCACGGAGCACACTTTAAACATTTGTATCCTTACTGAATTAATGTAAAACTTTCTGAGATATGATTTTAAATGTAAACAAGTAGCAATTATAGGAATTTTTTTATGTAATATTTATTTTATTTCTAATTATTTTTTAGATTAGATTTAGTTTAAGTACATGCTCATTTTACATTAAGTGGACTATTAAGTATTTTTGTCTGTTTACAGTCCAGATTATGGCTGTATTTTTGTCTACTGTTTCCTGTATTTTTGCCTAGGCTTGTTTATCATGTTTGTTCATCCATCTTTTGATGCTGCCAATTCCAAACTGTTTGCTTTGCTAAAAATAAAGAAAATATCAATATACGTAGGTAAAGTCATCTAAAAGTTACAAAATGTCTTGGTAATGACAATATAATGGCAGTTATATCGTTCCAAATGCCAGCACAGTGGCAGAAGACAATGAGTGGGGATCCAAACAAGTCACTGTTTTGATGTCATGCGATATACTGCAATAAATAAACTGATGTCCTCCTAGTCAAACTTTTCCCCCATAAGGATGATGTATACACGCACACTTATT
Organism: Bagroides melapterus; assembly: GCA_028566695.1. Taxonomy (NCBI): domain Eukaryota; kingdom Metazoa; phylum Chordata; class Actinopteri; order Siluriformes; family Bagridae; genus Bagroides; species Bagroides melapterus. The sequence goes on along the minus strand of JAOTRN010000046.1, from coordinate 21,495,284 downwards.
CATACAAATCTACACAACCATTCAAAAGTTCGGGATCACTTGGAAATGTCCTTGATTTCCAAAGAAAAAATTTTATAAAATATCCGTTTCTTTAAAAATATGATGTTTTTAAGAAAGATCTACATTGTCGCACAGAGGCCCGTTATCAACTCTTGGTTGCACAACTAAAAACTGTTGTAGAAGGACATTATTTACATTATTTAGTATCCAATGAGGATGAGGTTCCTGAGTCTGATTCCTCTTGAGGTTTCTTCCTCATATCATCTCAGGGAGTTTTTCCTTGTCACCGTCACCTCCGGCTTGCTCATTAGGGATAGATGTTAGAGATAAATAGTAACTAAATTATACAATTGAAGTTTTTTTTATTTAAATTTTTTCGCTTTTTAATTCTATTTGTATACTTCTGTAAAGCTGCTTTGCGACAATGTGAATTGTTAATAAAGAATTTGAATCAGGCCATCAGTCCACCGTTTTAATCTCCTGTTATGTTTGCGGTTCCAAATTAATTAATCATTTTATAAGACTAAAGAATCTTACCATGCTGTGAACTTCTCCCTTCATAGAACAGTGCAAACTGGTTTTAACCAGAACAGAAAAAGGAGTGGGAGGTCCCAGTGCACCACAGGAAAACAAAGAATTTTACAAGTGGTTACAAACTTTTGAACGGTAATGTATATACACGCTTGTTTTGTGTGAGAGGAAACCAGGGAGCCCAAAGGACAAAAGGTGAAGATTCAGAGAAACCCCACACAGATCTGGAACAAACCGAGGAACCTGGAGATGTATGACAAAATTCACTTTGAGAGGCAATCGTTCATTAAGTATAAAATATATTGCAGGTGTTGTGAGAATAAATCCTGGAATTTCAAGAAAGATTTGTTATATTGCATAAATCCTTCCTGTGATCATGGACCATGCATTATTTCCAGTAAGTAAATTGGGACTGGTAAATATGGATATCTGTCACTTTTCATATGTGGAAAAATATATGAACAATTATATACACTGTACGCTGTGAGTTCAATTCCCAGGGCTACCAAGGCACCACTACTGAGCCCCTGAGCAAGGCCCCTAACCCTCAATTGCTGGGTGATATTGTATAAAGAGAGATAAATGTGGGGTGGTTGTAAAATGTAAATTGCTTTAGAATGTTCATCCCTTACCTTATACTTTGTTAAAGTGCCCTTTGCTAGTAATACAGCTTTCAGTGTTTTTTGTTAAGGTTTATCCATTTTACTCCACTATTACTTGCATTAATTAATTACGTCTTCAATAAAGACACTTCTGGACGTCTGGACAATAAAGACACTTATGTACGAATGCTGTTCATAGACTTCAGTTCAGCATTCAACACAATCATCCCTCAACA
>JAOTRN010000046.1:21442990-21455980 GCA_028566695.1 Bagroides melapterus | reverse complement strand
TGTGTGTGTGTGTGTGTGTGTGTGTGTGTGTGTGTGTGTGTGTGTGTGTGTGTGTGTGTGTGTGTTTACACTCCGCACTGGGCTTGAAGTCCCGCTGACGGCCTTCAGTCTGGGAAAGTGCTTTAGTTCGGTGCACGCGTGCTGGAGCCCTTGGCCGAAAAGCGCGTGCGCGTTTGAAGGTGTGTAATTGGCCTTTGAGGCACGTACGGAATTTCCAGATGTGTATGAAATCAAAGCTGCCTCCAGCCGCCACTGGAAGGTGGACTATAGGTTAAACTCTCATGTACACACAGATTGCTTTTACGACGAAAAGCCTAGGCTAAATATGAACATATATAATATTACATTTCACTTAGGGGACAATCACCAGAAGCGCTAATATAGTCCAATTACCCTGGTTCCTTGTCATAAAAGCATAACGTATTTTTACGCATATTTAGAGGTCTGTTTGTCATTTTGTGATTTCTCCTAATATTGGTTATTGTAATAATAGAATATTTAAATATACAAACATATTTCAATGTAAGAAATAAAAGAAACTGGAGTTCATTTTCAGTTGTAAAGAATTTGGCAGATGTACGTTAGAGGCACACGAACGAAGCTTATTTTGAACAGATGTTAGCATTTTCGTGTCACGTGAATGGAACAGATGTTCCGAGGCCGAGGACCGCCTTTGAATTCGCTCCACACGAAAAATGAGCTTTAAAACAAAGCTTTTGCTTTCACTCACTATAAGAAAGACTGCTCCGAGTGACTCTGGTTGTCTTCAGGGATTCCAGTTCGGCAGAGATGAAACAGTTTTGTGTTGAAAAAAGACTGCAGATTACGGTATGGAGGTGCGGAGCTGGAGACAGAAAGAGTGTGGGATGATCTGCTAGTAGAAAAAAAACCCCTCTGCTTTACAGGTACTGCTGCAAACAAACCTAATTCTGCTCATCGGTATGCAATAGCCCATTAATATAGTATCATTCTAAGATCTGCAAATGTGATTTAACATCAGTAAAATATGGTGTGTATGATCTACATAATAGATCTTTATTATTTAGCTTATTAATAGGCACCTAATTCATATCAGTGTCTTTTCTGGAATGTTGTATTAAATGTTAAATCACCAAGGTGATCTTTGATGATTAGAAATACTGTCAAGACAAATAAGATGATTAAAATTATAATTCATTGATACTAGACTTAAATGTGGTGGAAAAAACAAGTTGTAAGAGTTGGAAAACAACATGTTGGAAGAGTTGGAAAACAACTAATATGCTAAGCAACATACTGTACCTGGTCCAAAAGGCCTGATTCATGTGTAATGTAGAATGTGTCATAACTTTTAATGTATAGGAATGAAGTTTATTTAATAATAATGTTAAGTTTTATATTGGAAAACATTTAAAAATACTTTTTTTCAGTTAAGGTCACTATTTATATATTCTTGATTTTTTTGAACATCTTTAATTTTCACAAAAGCTGTTTGGCAAAAATCTGTGCTCACTAATCATTTTATATATATACTGTATATATAAGTATATTTTAGTTATTAGATTCTGATAGGCTTTATATATTTAATTGCAGTTCTGCCTTTGTTTGTGATCAGTCTAAGCAGTCTCTGATGTGTTTTGCAGATTTCTTATATTAATTCGACTTTGGTATTTGAATTAAATAACATTCAATTTATTTATTTATTTACTATTTCTTAATATATGTATCTGTATATTTATTTTTATTTATTTATTGTAAGCCTTTTATTTTGCTTTCTCGTAGATAGATACCATAAAAGAAGAAAAGGCCGTTTTTTTTATTGTGTGAAAGAACAGCTGCGAGCCATTTTGTGATGTCTAGAAAACTAATAAAATAGTTTTGATGATCCACTGATTTTTATTAATGAAAGAAATTCTTTCATAAAGATCTTTTAAATGAAACACTGTACCTAGCACTCCACTGATAAAATGTAATAGATGCACAGTTTACGAAGACATAGCAATGCAATAAAAATAAGAATAGCATAAAAATCACAGATTATCACAGATTAAAAAAGAAATAAACAGAAACTGAGTTATGTTGCATAAACCTGTCAGTGTTAATTAAATGATAAATGTTGTTAGTAATAGGAGATACCATAATACAACAAAGAGCTAAAAAAAAAAAAAATACGTGTGTGTTTCTCAGGCCTGTTTCTCAGTTTAGTCCAATAGAACAAAAAAATCACCAGTGCATTAAGATGGAAATATTTTTTAGTTTTTTTATCCAAAAGTCAGTGAGTGATTGCTTAGTCAGAGAGCTGGTGTGATTCAGAATGTGTGCTGGTACTTTATTATGCCTTGATGAGCAGCTATGGCACAGTCATCACTTATGTTACAGTTTGTCCTGGTGGAATAGCGCTGCTGACGATTGAGGCTAACAGAGTGTCAGAGGTCCTCTTTCAGTCCTGTCCAAAAGAACAAGTGTAAGGAGGTTTGAACGCTGTGTTTGCACAGTGCTCCAAGCTCGCCACCCAGGCAGCAGACAGCACAAGCATCCCTCTGCCTCTGGGGCATACACAATGATGTCACACACAGGAAATGGATGGAGAGACTTGGCACCTCTCAGGTTTGGCTGAGCATCCATTGGTTCCCTACCACGCTGTAAAAATAAACAGGCAATCAGAATGCCGCACAAGAAGTACACAAAGCTGTCATGGAGCTTCATGGATCATAAAAGAAGGGTATTCACATCAAGAGGACTATTTATTTGTGCAGGCTGGTTGTCTGTAAATAACCTTGTCTTTCTCAAGATGGGCTGTCTAAACATAAAACTGAGATTAAAACAGTTTATATCCCGAGCTACGACCTCAAACCTTCCTGTTAATGTTTAGTCATATGACTGGATACTTAACTCAGAATAAATGAGAGAGAATGGGTTGGGAAAGGATTACAAGGAGTACAACACAATGAAGCTTTCCATTATGACTAGGTATGCCCAAACAACATTCCAACATTTTGCCTAAAAGTTATCCAACATTTTGACTAAAATGTAAGTACAACATTTTATATAAAGCATAATGCAGGCTGTTTTTATTTGGCAAAAGTAAATAATAGAATTAAGCACTAAAATAATTTCTGAAACACCAGAACATACTCCTATACATTCCACTTCAGATTAAATTGAGTAGATGGCCATGTTAAAAACTTCTAAAAGACTTTACAACATCACAGTCTTTTTTCACTTTTCTGTCCATCCCTCATTTTACGTGTATAAACATACAGATGATCACAAAGATACATTATGTATAAGGACAACATGTAATCTCTGTCATCTATCTGGCAGATCAAACGTATACGTGCTGGTGAATTTTTTTTTTAAATTGTGTTTTTGTTTGTATGTAAAAAAAAAAGTGTAATTAAAGAAAGTATTAATACTGTCCATTAGTCCATTTTACTGTCCATTTTATCTTACTGAAGTCTCTACTGCATGTGTTATTAAAATGTTGAAGCATTCATTTGTATGACTAATTCTATTTTAACATCCGTTTACTATAAGCAAGCTAACACACAGTCGATATTTTATATGCAGTCTGACCAACCTGTTTTGATTTTAAACCTTACAATTACCATAATTAGCACTTTAAATGAGTTCTAAATATGACCAGTTTGGTCTATTAAATCACTTTATTGTTTCAGAATCAGACAATATGCAGCTAATGAGCTTACCAGTTGGATGGCCTGTGCCATCTTCAGTGGCCTGAGGGTAATTAGCCTAATGACGCTCAGAGCTCCTTCCCAGTGGGGTCGGCCCCACACCGGCCACTAATCTCCATGCACTCATTAACCTGAAGCCTACCGGAGCCCCTAAAGACAGACCACCTCTTACTGCCATGAGGCCAAGATAAGTGATGTGTTGTTCTTCAGCATTACAATGATTCTCCTTTTCCTTCCTCTGCATGTCAGGAAGCTTAATCTGCATTAACAGGCTAAAGAGAAGCCTTGTGATATAACAGAGTGATATTCATTTCATTAAAATGTGTATAACATGGAATGCTTCATCCGATATAGCACACATAAGTGTCCTGGTCATTATTTAATTAACATTAAATTAACAGTGGACACTATTGGATGTTAAGAATGTAAGCATGTTAGGCCATAATTTCATCTTAAACTATATTATCCTTGCCTTATTTATAGACTAGTGTAATAATATTTCTCTGTGTCTTGGTTATTATAAATGCCACATGTCATGACTAGAGTTTTGCAATATTTCTGTCTGGTTTTGATTGTGTATTGATCTAACAGAACCTTTTCTTATTGTTAAGACCCATAGTTTAGAGCAGGAAATGTTTATTAAGCTATGCAATTTGATGACAAGTTGTTTCCTTCATTGCAAACCTTTAAAATCGTTAAAGATGGCTTGTGATCTTGGCTTGTGACCAGATATTGACATCTTTATTTCTGTCCGTTCATCATAACATTGCTAATAAGCATGTATTGGACTGATATATTCAGGTAGGTCACATAGCCAGTGAATAGAGGATCAATTACTTGTGTCAGATTGGGTCACTAAGTATGTTAAATGGATGTTAAGTGGATTGTCAGTATCTTGGTTTTAGGCATGGCCCCAGGCCTCAGTCATCAGACTGTCACCTTTAAGTGTCTTTATTCAGGATCCCTGTGTAAAAAAGTGTTTAGGCTCCAACCTTTTCCACTGTTCCTATTCAATATACAAAATATAATATAGTGTTAATATTCTTCTTTCTATTATTTCCTACTATTTCTTAGGCTTTGTTCATTTTTAAATAAATTTCACGTTGTTTAAACAATACCAAAATTCAAAAAATGTAAAACAATGCACCGCTATCATTAGACCAATAAAAAAATTAAGTTGAATACATTTTATTTTTATTCTCTCTTTAAAAAAACATAATACAGAGTTATATTTGTCTTTCTATAATCATTTATAAGGTGCTTTAAGTTCCAGGTAGTAAATAGTTGTTGTATTTTGTGCATTTCCCATCAGAATGACAAGGCCACTCGTTTAAAACTTACTACACTTTAATAATCTTATTTAAAGTTTTCAGATTCCGTTTACATTTATTAATAACACAATCGTAAATCACAATCGTACACTTAATCCAAGCCAAGCCTGTTTATGTGGACAAATGTTGCACATTTTCATTACAAGCTGCACTATGTGTTCCAAATCTTTTTGTGTGCTGCTTTGCACACTGGGACTAAGGAAGAAATCAATCATTGTTGACTTCCCCAACAGTCATGTTGCGTCCAACACTGGCACAACGAAAAAGAGCGGGAAAGAGCTTTCAAACTGTCTTTTCTTTCAGACATTAAAGCATAGCAAAGCACATCTGTTCCACAGGTTACATTTTAAGGATTGCACAGATAAATCAATATGCAACTGCAATGAAATGTACTTTAGCCTCCAAACACCATAAAGATGAACATTTGTGCTGAGTTTGTAGAATGCACTGCATGGGAAAACTGTTTATTGGAGACATTGTGATGATTGATGGACACGATGGAAACGTTTCACTAATCGAAGACTTGCATCAAATGTTACATTTAAAGATTTTTTTAAATTATTGTTATAGTTGAGTATTAATCTTAAGTATTAATCAGTTTACTGAAAAACAGGAAGTTCTGCCAGAGAGACAAAAAGCGCTCTCTAGGTTTAACCTTTTTGTTCTAAGACTGTAGCTATATAACACTTATGGCTCTATAACACTTATAACATTACGCCAAGTTGCAAATCCTCTATTTTTTTTTAATCCTTTTTTTGTCCTGTCTCTTCCTCTAGTGTAAACAACTGTATTATGCAGCAACATCGATTACTTTCAAGAGTATTAACTTTCTGCTTCAATCCACTCTAACTTATTCCATTGCTAGTTCTCTGTTGCTTAACTCAGCAGTATATCCTGGGGTGACCATGGTGCTGTTTCAGCAATTCCTGATTGCAGCTTTAATAGCCCTGATAGCACTCCTAAGGCTGTAATGCTCTTTGTAATGCTCTCTCGTGATTTTTTTGTGGGAGACTCTGTTAGACGATCCTGTATCATTTTCTGTACAAATGTACAGGATGACACCAACTTCTCACTTATCTCTATCCAGAAACACTGAGTCCCCAGAGTGCTGGCTTCAGCCCATGGTGTGGTGAACCTGGCTGCTGCTGACCTAGGTACTAAATCAAGTTCAAAGCAGAACTTTGTGTGCTTGCAGGTATTATGTTTCATGTATGCTTTTGGGAAGTGGACATCCTGCCTGGAGTTTGGTCCACCTCTGGGCTCCCCTCTTGACTCCTCCTCACAGCTTGAGCTCGGTGTGTGCGACACGACCTCAGGGCAGGACATACTGCATTTCTGCTTTTAACCCAATAACATTAATCTGGTCAAGGTGCAGTTTTCTTTCCTTATTACTTTTTTCTTTTTCTTTTTACAGTTAAAAACAACTAAAAACACAGACTCATTTGCTTAACTTGAGTTATTCTTTGGACAAAATTGTATATGAAAAAAGGTTTAAATGCTCCGTTATTTTAAAAAATGTGTAATGTTTCAAGCCAGGCTGCTTTTGTATTCGAAACACACATTGCACATGACTGATAAGATAAAAGTATGCAGCAGTGCAGACTAAAGAATGGAGGCAAGGCAGAACATAACACTGTTTTAGAGTTCAATTGCCTGGTACCATGATCGTGTTGATAAGGCTGTCTGATAAACAGCGACACTCACGCAAAGCGTAGTCACAGCATTTAGAGCCGCTAACGTTTTGGTGCTATGGGAGAGTAATTACTGCCTCTTGCCTCATGCTACACCACATTAATTCTTGATGGGCTGCAGCTCAGTGCTAACTATACCATCCTTGCAGGAAATTCATCTCCACTACCATCTCTCTCTCACAGTCCCATTCAAAATGATGACCAGAAAAAAGATCAGGATCTCTAACTTTCTTTAAGCATAAACAAATTTAGAAGATGAAGTAGTGCTTGAGAACTGGGTAACTGTGTAAAGGTTTATTGTAGCAAAAAAAAATGTTTTCATTCACAATTAATTAAAAGTGGAAACATGCAACATTCATTTTACTAACTAAGGATTAAAAATTAACAACCATCACACAAATTATATCTATGTGATTCATATACATATTTTTTCTATATATCTTTATTGTACGTTCTAATAAAACTATGACACAGCAAGGGAGAAGCATTGGTATTGACTGTTAGACATGTAATCCTTAGTCCCATATTTTATAATCTATCAGTATACAATAGTCAGTGCTTTATCATTAAAGAGTACTGATGTATATTTTGGACAGTGGCATGTAAAAATGCTGTGTCGTTATTTCATGGTGTTGAATGCGCTTCCTTTTGATGTACATCTAATAGCAAAACTCATCATTACCAAGAGTCTCAAGGTGAAACAGTTGTGCTTTTGCTGCAGTGACCTTTGATCGAGGGCCCGGAATATGAAAAGGCCCACAGCACATAAAATAGTCGCATTCCTCTGTAGTAAAGTCAGCAGTAAAGCTTGCTAATTAGAGCTACCATGGTTACTGCGTCAAACAGCGGCGGCAGGGCTGAGAACACGGCTACGACATCAAACGGCCCCAGAACGACAGACTCCTGCATAGGCTGAACAGAACCTGGTTTGAATTAAGCGACTTCCACACTCGCCTGGCAAATGTGTAGTCCAGAGGGAGACAGGGGAAGAAAAAAAGGGGAAGAAAGAGACAAAGTGAGAAAGGGCCCAAGCTGAACTTTGCTGGATTTCATTAGACTCAATTATCTTATCTGTTTTGTTTCAAAGGCTGACCCGAGGGGCGGGCAGCAGTCGGGCGAGCTCACTGGTATGTAGAGATTGTGTACACTGGGAGTCTGCGTCCCGCCAACTGGGTCATTACAACACTCAGACTCCCTGCCTAAGGTGCTCAAATATTTGTGTGCTATTGTAAATAATTTTTAATTTTTTTAACCTCCCCCAAGCAAACAAGGCTCTGGTTTACAATCCTTTTCTTTTCTTTTCCTTTTTTTTCCCTTTAAAAACAAATACAATTTCTCCATCTTAACGAATTCCATCTGATATTTCAGCTGCATTTGGGTCTATTTTTAAACACTGAAATCTTTCCAAGATTTATTTTGACTAAGTAAGATACAATCATTTCACCTCTTATCTACTTCCTATTCGGCTTTGTTCACCTTAAACACATAGGCAATCTACTTTTATTTTAACACGGCTTACACGTTGAGCGTAACGTCTCATATTTTAAAGCTATTGCATGCAAGGTAAAAATTTGGCAAGCGTTTATATGTTCCATTCCTAGAATCTGTCTAGGGCTTCATCTGTAACTTCACTGTGACACAGGGAATGCTCTGGCAAATTGATATACTGTATTAGATGGCAGTTCAAAGCATCCACCCAGTAATTACATAACCGCTTGCTCATTTAGACTGTGATTTTCCACACACATTATTCTTACTTCAGTACAAGGATACACATTTCTGTGCGTGGGCCAGTGGGAACTTTTCTCTGTATAGTCAATGGATAAACATTTTAAACAACTGCCTTTAAAATAATTACACTGATGAGCCTATAAACAAATACCTATTTAGTGGTTGCAACAGAAACAGAATTTGCATTGTTTAGCTGGTCAATAATTATATATTCCTGGAAATGATTCAATTAACTAGTACAGTCAGGAAGACATTGTTCTAGCTGGTTATGGAAATGCAGTGTATTTACAATACAAGCCGGTGTACTGTACTGTACTCTCACTCTGCAAGCTGAGCTGTTCACTGTAAAGTAGCAGACCAGCTGTCCAAGCAGTATGGGTGCTGTGTGCCTGCTCCCACACTGTGGCTCAGAGAAACACCAACCTAGAAATTACACAGCGTGGTCATGCTCTCTATGGAAGATCATCAAACAGAATGTTAAGCAGGGGCCTCTTCATGAGCACTGACAGGGCACCCAGTCTTTCTTCATATCGACACCTGGGGCTTGCACGGTCCCACAGGCCAGTTTCAGGTAATCAAGCAAAGCAGCAGCCCTGTCACACAACCTAGAGAAGGCAAATCTAATCAGCCAGGAGCTCACTGCTCTGAGATGGAGGGAGCAGGAAAGGCTAGAGGACTACTGAAATGGAGAAGCCACCTCATCAAGGGGCTCCTTTACCACTCAGACGAGGTGCCTTCATCATAGGTGCACCAGGAAATGCATAGGACGGCAAGGTCACCACCAATTGGCCTGCTGTGTGCTGTTGCCATGGCAAAAATCCCAAGGGACAAGAAAAACAGATGACATAAACAATAAAATGAAGTGTAATCACCAGGGTCTTGCCTTTAACATTCCTTCTCTTCACATCATCTCATCCACCCATTCCTTTTTTCAAAAAACAAAAAAAACTTATCTTGGAAGTGCTTGCTATCTTTGGTCAGATAACCTTATATAAGCAAGGGCTGAGTAAACCCAGGCCTCATTTTACGAATACTTAAAACGGTGAAAACTAAATCCCAGGTAATGTGTAAATTATGGTGATGGGTAAGATCCACTGTAGATCAGTGATGCTCAAATGACACAACGTGAGCAGTGGGACCTCTTAGACAACTTCATGGAAGCAATCACCGAGAGATCCCTTTCCTCACTTTGTGCCATTGCGTAACAGACACTCCAGAATGCAACTCAGCCTTCGGCATTAATGACTTATTAACTGCCATCAGTTCGTAACCTCTGTAGATCTATTACAAAGAGACCCTTCAAATACATCACGTTAAGAAAAGATAAGCGTCTTTATTTTAAACAGGACAGTGTATGTATTTACTCCAGTTCAACAACACTCATAAACTAATGCGTTATCTATTATCATCTCCACTGCCTGCTCTATCTAGGGAATTTTATTACATGTGATTGCCATGAAATCCCAGCAGTCTCAAAGCTATAGTCTCAAAGTAAAAAGACTGACCTCTGACCATTTAGTGAAACAATCCAAACGCAACCTCCTCCCAACTCTTAACACTCAAAATTAGGACGCATCAGTGTTGTTTTCTCCATACGCTGATATACTGCCAAAGTATTTTGAATTACTGCACAGCTTATAAGCGCATTGTTTGCCCCCCCAGAAATTATGTCAGCATCGTACGCTAAAATCTTTTATCACTTGCCAAAAATAATGAGGGTAAATAATTGCATCCAGATGTGGCCCATTTTAGCTGATAGCAGCCTTCATTTCCTGCCTCTGCTGTCTCAGACGAAGCACTACACCTTAGAAGAAACTGCCACTAAAACACACAACCACTTTCTTGTAAATCAACTTGCGCTAACTTGAATTAGGCTTTTTAACATCTAAAGATGTGCAGAGTCTTATTGTTGGTTCACGAAAAAAAAAAAAAACAACGAAACTAGGCGGCTCTTTATAAAGTCATGGTTTTTAACATGAAACTAAAACCACGCATGCACAGTTCACTGCAGTTTGCGTTAAGATTTACACAGCAAGATGTCAATAGAGCTCTGAATTATGTATTATGGTAATAGGCTAGTGATTCTGAAGTTTTACAGAACTTGCTTTATGTGGTTCTTCTCTATGTTTACTCATGAAAATAAATAAAAAGGCAAAGTTTGTCTCCAGACAGTGGACCTGCAATTGACTCAAAAGCATTGTTTAGACAGTGATTAGTCTCATCAAAATGAGACTTCCTGACATTAGTTTTGTGGGGCTTGATGAAGTCCCAGAGCTGCACTGCTTCATGACTAGTTCCACGGATCACAAACTTTGAAATCCGTAACCAAGCCCCAGTGCTCATTTTCAAAACGGGTGGTCAAACAGCTCTCCCACACGTCCATTCTATTTCAGACTTTTTTCCATTTGCATCCTTGCGTCTCAATTCAGCGCTCCTTCTTATTCATTTAGAATGGTATTTTTCCACATCTTTTGCTTTGATCTCTGGCTAGATTTTTCCCCCTTTTCTCTCTCTATCTGCATCATTTTCCTTCTATCTTCTTCTTCCTGGGATTTATTCATGGTACATTTTCAAACCTTCTATATGCAGTGAAACTGTATGAATCTTTTGTTCCCAGCATGACATACTCCTGAAGGTGCAGGAGCTTACTTCAGGCCAAATTATATCCTGCTCCACCTGAACTAGCACAGCTTGAGTAATAAGGATGGGGAAAGAGATAGATAGAGAGAGAGAAACTGGTGACAGAGTGTTGGAATTGTACCTCCAGTGTATAATAACATTAGTCTTCCATTCTGGACCAACTGAACCTTCCTTCTGGATACGGCCCTGCATAACTTTATATTCCTTGTTATTTCTTTTTTTTCCTCTTTTGTATTTTCTTCTGCAGTTCCCTCCAATAGAAACACACTCGTGCGATGCCTCAGTGGTGTCCCAAGTTTGGATTTCTCCTTACAAACAGCGTTACATGCATGTCTTGGGACTGACTGACACAGACAGCAGCCAGATTGGCAAACGCAGTGGCAGATTCAGAGTGATCCAAGGAAACGTGGTTTCTTTTTGGCTTGAGTGGGTAAGATGAAAGACAAAGAGTACTGAGCTTCTCAAAGAGGATTATTAAGCGTGCCAGACTACTATCTGTAAGACGTTCTATTATGTTCGGACGTGATGTATGTTTCAATAATGACGATGCCCCTTGATGTGTTTTTATTTCAAGTTAATATAAAGTCAATATTTCAATTCAAACGCTTTGCAATTGTCGTCATTACGTGTATTTATGACTGTACAACATGGCTGTTAATCATTTTACTGATATGACACATTGAACGCTTTACAGAAAGCATTGAGTTTTAATCTTATTTTTTTGTGTAGTTTTTAAAAAAAATCCCTTTTTGTAATAGTGGGTTTTTTTCCCAGTACCTCTTCAATTGAAAGGGTTTTAGTTAAACGTTCTGCTGTGATGCTATAAAAAGGCTCATTGATGACAGGCATCAAAAAGGATTCATGCTCTCATGCTCTGTCTTCAGGGATGCCAAATTTTTTTTTATTGAGGACATTCTTCTTCATCTTATGCCAGAACTTGAACAGGGTCTGTCACTTGTACCAGAAGAAAGACAAGCATCTATCAAAATATGACTGACTTGCCTAGAAAATTTCAGTGAAAAAGGAAATGATGGATTATGGAAACGATCTCAAATAGCAAAGCTATTGACACATTTGAATCAAAATGAAATGCAGCCATGTTTGATACATTATTTTGTTGTGTTTTTTTTTTTTTTTTTTGCTTATTCTAATATCCCCATATCCTCCATTATTACCTTGGCTGGGCAGAGCTCTATTTCCTGTCATTTTCCCTCTAGCCTTAGACTCACATCACACATCATGGCATTTCAAGCACTTACTGACTACAACCCTCCTGTCGCCTCAAAACCCCCACCACACCTCCTGCCCTGCTCCGCCCCTTCCTTCACAAGCCATCCCAGCACTCAGGCATCCGAGAAGAGCCCAGGCAATCTGTTATCAATTTGAGGAAAAAGCACACGGTTCCTTCCAAGATGTAAACGATAACAAAACTTGCCTGGAGCTGTTTGAAGATGATGACAGCATTCTACGAAAGATAAGCTGTGGTCCTTCCAGGTTTCAGGGTTTTTTTGGGGGGTTTTTTTGTTGTTTTTTAAACAGAGTCAGCTGGAAAATTATTACAATATTTCCAGGCCTCTCTTTTGTTCTACAGGTGAAAGGTGGCTCTATATAAAGTCTATTTTTAAATCGGAGATCTATGCTTTAGAGTTTTTTTATCTGCTTCATGACAAAGCATGTAGAGGATAAAAACAGATTGCTAGACCAAGAGTCTAGAGGAATATTTTATCACAACTCCCTATTGTAATTTATTAAACTAAAATGTTTGTTTGTTTTATATGAGTGATATCAGATTTGTCCCATCAGGGGTGAATTCTCTTGCCTTTTCCACACTGTTATAAGCTCAGTATAAGCTCTGGGTCTACTTTTACCCTGACTAGGACTAAACACATTTACTGTTGAATTAATGAATGAATGAATGAATGA
>JAOTRN010000046.1:21423556-21440745 GCA_028566695.1 Bagroides melapterus | reverse complement strand
TTATTTTTATTTTAATACATAAATAATTATTAGTAGTATTTGTAATCCATAAATTTTGAAGAAAGCCATTTCCAGATTTTCAGGCAGAGTATTCAATAAGGACAAGGAATGCTGAAACAGAAAGTTCATCCCTTATTTTCAGTCTGCATGAACCAGACATGTAAGAATAAGCATTAGAATCAGCATTTTGGACAAATTTTTAAGGTCTTCAGCAGATGAGAGCCAAAGCAGCTTAAAACATTTGCGTAAAAAATGACACCAAAAATCAATGAATGAAGTTGGCAATGAAAAGAGAGAGAGAGAGAGAGAGAGAGAGAGAGAGAGAGAGAGAGAGAGAGAGAGAGAGAGAGAGAGAGAGAAGGAGCTGCTTGTTTTTTGGTAAAACATTGTCCCCATAGACATCTACACTAACTGAGCTAACTAACTGAGCTCTTAATTAGGAACACCTCTACACCTATTTATTCATGCAATTAACTAATCAGCCAATCAGGTGGCAGCAGTGCAATGCATAAAATCATACAGAATTGGGGCAGCTTCAGGAAATGAATAGAATGTGGAAATACATGATCTTTGTGGATTTTGAACATGATATGGCTACTGGCTAACAGGCTGGTTTAAGTCTATGAACTGTTGATCTATTGGGATTTTCACACACAACAGTCTCTAAGGTTTAAAAACCTCCATTGAGCAGCAGTTCTGTGGACAGAAACGCATTGCTAATGAGAGAGATAAATCGAGAATGGCCAAGCTGACAGAAAGACTACAGTAACTCAGATAACCACTTTGTTCAATTGTGGTGAGTTGAAAAACTCCAAAAGCAGAAGATCTTATCAGGTTCCACTGTTGTAGAACAAAAACAGAAAACAGAGGCTGCAGTATGCACACTCACTTCAACTCACCAAAACTGGACAGTTGAAGAATAGAATAAATGTAGCCTGGTCAGAACCTGGTCAGCAGAATCCTGCTGAGGCACACAGATGGTAGGGTCAGAAATTGGTTTGAATCGGAATAAATCCATGGACCTAACCTGCCTTGTGTCAGCAGTCCGGGCTGGTGGAGGTGGAGTGACGGTGTGAGGAATGTTTTCATGGCACACTTTGGGCTGTTAATACCGATCACTTCATTCCTGATCATGTGACTTCCTGGACACAGTTTGCAAACTTCTGTTAGCACTTCCAGCATGATACTGCACCATCTCACAAAGCAAATGTCTCCATCTAGTTTAATGAACCTGACAATGAGTTCAGTGTTGTTCTATCACCTTCTCAGATTTACAGCATGAAACTGCACCTGTAAAATGTGCAAAATTTATGTGAGGCAATTATGCCAATATGGCCTCTTATAAATCTTAAAGCAATGTTTCCAACATCTTATCTTATATGAAGAATAAAATGCTCAATGAAAGTATATTCCTGAGGTTATGCTGTAAAGCAAACATTTGATAAGACCTACAGGATATAATGATATGCATCATAAGTGTCTCTTAAGTATTTAAGCTTGAGTGAAGTGCTGCTGAGGGAAAATAATTCAAGAATTGTAATGGAATTTTTGTGCTTTAGTTTTATGTCCATCAAGTGAAGCATGAACCTGGCCAGTAGTTCTGTGCAACTTCTAAGTGTGATTAATCGTGTGCATTTAATATAAGCCTCACAGTGGGTTTGGGAAGCAACTTTCATGGTTGTTTTTACTGTCCCTCTGTTATATACACTGACATGACCTTGCAAAAGTGGTATTTAAAATCCAAGGGCACCCTGCAGTTATATCTAGTGCTCAAGAGTGACGTGATTTAAGCAGAGCACCAACGCATGACAACAAGCAACAGTAATGGAATTTTGAAGTCCTTCATTTCCTAATAGTTGTGTGTGTCTAAACAGACACACACCTCTGTTTCGCTTTCCCAGATGTTCTCTACTGAGGCTGCTTAATGACGTATACCAGAGAGAAAGATTCTCTATTCTTTGTGGTGAACAAGCCTGAGGAAACCCCTTAGGATCATGTGATGACAGTGAAAAAAGCCAAGGTTGTGGCCAGATACTGTAGTTCAAATGCAACAATACATGACTTTTTGCTCATTCATCATTCTCCAAGCACAAGAGGTTTATAGCCAAATCCATTTTAGCGCTTTGTTTGAGACTGTAACAAACATTTCGAAGGCTTGATTTCTTTCCCGTTAGATGTTTTCACATTCTGTCCATTTCTGGAGGAGTAATAGTTATGACATCAGCCCGGCTGTTTTCCTATCACTCAGCATGAAATATAGTGCATTGGAAAGCCTTTAGTATTAATGTCATTTTATCATTTTAACAGTAACAACACCGGGAATGCGGTTCTCTCAAACACAATTATGGGTGAAGCCAGCGTGGACTGATTTTTCTCATCTGAGTATAGCCCCACACTGCTCCACGTATCAAACACATTGCCAGTGACATAGAGAGGATTGAGTTGGAAGCAGGATAAAGCCCATGGCTCCAGCGTGGAGCAGAAATCACAGGCTTACGAGCCCTCGGGGTGCAGTTTTAGCCTGGCAGTGCGTTCAGGCAACACTTTAAAAACAAGCCTCATCCAACTGTTTGAGCGTTCCATAGCCACGGAGATGCTTTATGAGAGCTGGAGAGCACACGTACTCCGGCTGAGGAGACAGGCAGGCACATAAAAGATGCCTGGCTTCAGAAATCAAAGGTTTATAATCCTGAAGATGCCTGCCTTACTGTCACTTTACTTTCTCTCTCACTCTTTCACTCCCATGATTTGTCTCAGGCTGTTTGTCCTTGTCTTTTGTCTCTTGCCCTCTCTCTTGCTCCTCCTCTTTCTCCACCCTCCTTGTTTCTGTCTATCTGTTTTTAAAATTCCTTTTTCTAACACTCACACTCTCTACATGTTAAGTACTGTAGCAGGGTCAGTTCCTCCCATAGGAGTCTTCATCTCTAGTCTGCTGCTCTTCCTCAGTATCACCTATCAGGGAAAGCCATCTGATTGTGAGACAGAGCAGGTCTTCTCAGCCTTTGAAAGTGGCAGGGCAGCTCTCATCATCACTCCCCTTTCTCATTAAACTTG
The DNA here is from genome assembly GCA_028566695.1 of Bagroides melapterus. Taxonomy (NCBI): domain Eukaryota; kingdom Metazoa; phylum Chordata; class Actinopteri; order Siluriformes; family Bagridae; genus Bagroides; species Bagroides melapterus. The sequence goes on along the minus strand of JAOTRN010000046.1, from coordinate 21,437,691 downwards.
AAAAGAGAGATAAATCCTCCTAAGACCGAGATTACAGGTTTGATGGCGTTGACCAGCTCTACACGCAAAGCCTGCGTGTGGCTAGACGAGGCTTTCAGGGTCTTGTTTTTCTCTTCCTTGCTGCTTATGAGAAAAACTGGACTTCTTCTGGTGTTTCAGAGAAGTCCACACACTCACATCTACTGACAGGCTTCTTGAGTACACAGCATGAAACTTCCCGAAACCACAAACAGCCTTACATAATAGGTAGTGATAACCCAGTGAAAGCCTACACGTCCTCATCAAGTAGTTACCACTGCTTTATACTGCAGCTAAGATATATTATAGAGCTTGTGAGAAATCCGATGACAGTGTTTGCTCCATTGATGTAATGCCTGTGAGCCGTCAGCTAAGTAATTCATGGTTCTAGCCAGTCAATCAACCACAGAACAGGCTGAACAACCGGACGGCACGGTTCGTACTTTTGGTGTGACAGTTTGCAGAAATGATGTTGACACCAAACCCTGGAGGTTCTGGGCAGGAGAAAGGCTCCAGAATAAATGAGGCTGATCCAGAGAGGAACTGTCATAGTACAAACGATTTTCTCTTTATTCTGGCTTTGGGGTGGTCTTTTTTTAATACTAGTTACAAAAAAAAAAAAAAAACAGTGTTTCCTTCACTTGCTGCCAGCAGCGTCTTGACAGTCATGTCCTCCATGTAGAGATTAGTCATAGCAAATGGAAAGAAAAGAATAAGATCACAACAAAGATCACACAAATGTTTTGCTGTTCCAACGGTATGTCAGGATATGTTCTGAAGAGCTGATCAACTTTTGATAGAGTTCTGCTGTAAAGAATTTTAGATTTATTTTTTTTATTTACAGTGTGTCGCTTGTTGTCAGATGTGAAACTTATCTACTCTAGCGACAGGTGTCCCATGTTTCTCAGCCTGAAAGCGTACTCAAGTCACACCCCTTATCCAGTTACAGCTATTTTCAAATTGAACAAAATCTGAAAGAATCTACAATGGCAGAGGCTTTGAATTATATTTTGCTTTGCTTGAATGTACAGATATAGTTTTTGCGAGTGCATTATATAGTGACAATTGTACGATTAAAGAGAATCCGATTGCGGTGTAAATACCAATTATTCAAATGTAGATTGTAAGAATGTAAAAAAGTGCCACATTTTCCATGTGTATGCAGTTTCACCACACCAAAAGCTGTAGGTTGCTTGGGATTGACCAGGTCCTGACTAAGCCTACCCTGGATAATTGCTTAAAGTTTGCTTGGTGTCTTTAGCCCAGGTTGTATATCAATTCCTTAAAGCTTACTTTATCTTAAGTTCTCTTTTAGAGCCTGGGTGCCTCTCAAGTTCACTTCAAAGCCTCGCACAGAAAGCTTGCAAAGCCAAGCTTTAAAGACCTGCATATCTCTCCACAGCCTGAATGAGTGTGGGAAACCATGTCAGCAACAACAACAGGGCTCATTCCTTCATTACTTATACCTTAAATGATTCCGGAGCTGGATCTTCAATAACTCCAGATCTTTGTTTTTCTCTTTCCTTTTTTTTTTTTTTAAAAAAAGAATTTTCTGCTATAACACATCTGATTCATACTCATCTCAAATATCTGTGTTTATGAAATTAGTTTCAGGATAATGTAGAAAAAAAAATAACCTAAAAATGGACATTTCTAGTCTAGAATTTACCCTGCCAGAGAGCATTCATGTTCAATCAGCTGCTATGTGTATTCAATGATGTTTTAGTATTTGTAATAAAAGTGAACAATGAGAAGGAAAAGAGAAATAACTTGTGGCAGAACCTGGCATTGACAGTAAACATGTAAAAATAAAGAAACTTATTTTTAAAACTTTCCAGTTTACGTTTCTAACTTGAACAGAATTTTCATTCAAATTCAACATCAGAAAAAAAAATGGTTTTATGCAGAATGGTTTCTTTTCAACTGACACTAAAGTCTCCAAAGTTTTGTAGTTTTATCAACAACACTCCTTGAGTTTTGTATTCTTGATTTTCTTGATATTGTTCTTTTTAATGATCTGTAGTGACTGTAGCTCCTCAATGATGCCAAGATAAGACCTAATTCTACTAAGACTAACTCTACTTTTCTACGTTTTGAACATGTGGGTAATAAAAACCTGTCACATTTTTGAAGTATTTTGACTCTTAAAAAAAAAAAATTAATTAATTAATTAATTAATTAATTAATAATAATAATAATAATAATAATAATAATAATAATAAATAACAACAAAGATCTTGAAAATATGTTAACTGGAAATATGTTGCAAGCTACAGATAATGTCCAAAAAGTCACTCCTATTTAAATGAAAAGAATGTACTACAATGTGTGCAGAAATTTCAGTATTAACTCTAAAGTCATAAGAAAAACAAAACTAAACAGAATAGGTTTTCAATTGTCCGTTTTAAATACTAGGTGGAAAAAAAATAACCATTGCTGTTTTGTCAAGATGTTAGCCACAGGATAATAAGATTTATGCAGTGACTATATTACCTAGTAAAAAGAAATATTTCTCATAGATCACAGAATGGAAACGTAGTTTATTTTTAAAAAGACAGTAATAAAGCGAGGTGGTGACCCATCCGAACATCTATGAAGTGAAGAAGAGCTTACTGCTACAGGACAGAGGAAGAGGAGAACAGGAAACAGGCAGACATTATGGTGAGTCACATATAATGAACAAGTTTTCCTTCATGTGGCAGCATTGTGGCACAGGATCTCACACACACACACATTACTCCCACTAATGCGTTTACATTGACAGGGCTAAACATGACAAATGATGGAAAGCTACAAGAAAGATGGTAGCTATTGAAAAAATGAACGATTATGTTTATCTGGCCAAACTTTGAGAGGAGAAATAATCAGCAATCAGGAATCACACCTTGAATAGAGACAAAGATGGAAAGGATATCAAAGCTGTAATGTGGGGGTGAACACATGATCCCAGTCTAAAGAGGAAATGATTCGTTTTAAATAAGGACTCGCTCCACTGTTTCACTTGTTTTGTAATTTGCCCCGATAGTAAATCAGGGCTCATGACTGGCCTCTTGGACTTGCTGAACGCTGAAGCCGTCCTCTCCCAACATTCCTGCGCTCATGAATCACTCTAGTTCCTGGCTTCCACCAGGCATTTCCTGCTCAGCCCTCTCTCACTGTGAGTGAGTCGCCGAGCCGAGCGCTGTTCTGGGCCCAGAGCGCAACTTTGATACGGACCCCCGGGAGAACCCAGGACACAGAGCGCTGTTGCACAATAACAGGGAGGATGCCGAGGCTATAGCTGTGTTTCTGTTGCACTTTACGCTGGAAACAACAAAGGAACAAAATAATCTGAAATGAAAACTACGCCGAGTTCATAAAGTGTCAGGTCTGTGATTATTCTACTCGAGTTGTATCGCAGCTCTTATTCAGTGGGTGGAAAGTAGAAAGGGCGAATAATTACACTTCGAAAGTCTCCAGCTTTTTAAAAGATATACCTGTCTAGATATTTTTTCTTTTTTTTCAAATTATATACAGATCATTACAGCATACAATACAGAGATCACATCACAAGGTCACAAATGTCTACAGTCCAGAAGGGCTTACGGTGGCATAACCTGGCATGAGTTATGAGTGTGTGTGCGTGTGTGCGTGCGTGCGTGCGTGTGTGTGTGTGTGTGTGTGTGCGTGCTCATGCTTAAGATCAGTTCATAGCCTGAATGACCAGCCTTCCTTCGACCTGGTGAAGGTAAGCACTCTTCTTTTCTCCAAAACTCTCTTTGGCATGTGTTTCATCATCACTGTCAGCTGGCTCCTGTTTGATTCGAATAACCCTAGCATGAGCATCCGCCTCTTCACCGAGCAAACCAGGACTGTGGATGCTGAAGTTGCTGCTCCGGTGGCCGGGGCTGCACTTGCGGATGACTCCAGAAGAGGGCGAGCTGTCCTCTTGCATGACGTGATCGTGAGCATCCTCTCCCTCTTCCTCGTCTGACTCGTGCAGGTGCCCGTTCGGCTGCCTCAGCTGTTCCATGGTCTTGTTAAACAGCTGCGGTTGAGAAATAACAAATGATTTCTGTCAGCCAGATAGGGATGTTGACTAGCATTTGAATTTTATTGGTCATGTTTCTTGATAGGTTTATATAAAATTACTGGCTCACTGTCAGTAGGAGTTTTATTTACTGTTACTAATGCAGTGAAGATGATCAGAAGCAGACTCAAGAATGTGTCTGGAAAAAAGGGTAAACTGGGCTTACATCTTATCTTAATACCGGCTCAGGTAAAAATAGCACACGGGCTCAGGCGTTAGTAAAAATGCATTTTATACCTCTCTCTAAAGCTTATAAGCTCAGGTAAAAATTCCATCAAGGCTCATTCTAGTACACATTCCCAGCAATTCTTTGTAGTAAACATTCCCAAAAGGCCCAGGTTTTACTGTGGAGTGTCTCCCATCATCATGTAGATGATGAATTAAGGTGAGCTAACCCATAAAAGTTCCTTTTAAGTTCATCTTTATATCTTAATATTTAAATAGAGATTACCTGGAGGAATTGATTTCGATTCCGTTTCTATCCGGGACATTGTAAAATAAAATCAAAGGTTGATGTTAAATGTGAGTTCCAGTAACATGTTTATGAGTAAACCTTTGTTTTCTCACTGCAGCATGCAGCATAAATCATAAATCAGTCCGACTACAGATCGATATCCATGCCTTAGAGTACCAGATGATGCATTTTTTTTTTTTTTTTTTTATTTCATCCTTTCAACTAAGGACATAACAATAAAATCTCAGAGAGCAAAACAAGAGCTCTGTGATCTTTGTTTCTGAGAATTGCACTTGAATTGCACCAGCTTTGGATATCCCTTTCCCCTTTCACCAGTAATAGTGCAGATCAATCTATGGGCTCCACACACAATGGGGCCTTTCAGTATGTTAGCCTCGCATGCTCAGCAGAATAACTGCCCTGAAACGGATGTGCACAGAAATACAAACATTTCCTCAAGGGAACAAAAGCATGTATTCTCTCTACTTGAATTAATGCAAGCTATGGATTATGTTTGCGTGTCAGCACCACAGATGCCCCTAAGCTTTGCTAATGTCACATACAGACTAGCATTTAAGCAATGAGGGATTTTTTTGTTAATAAGTTAGAGATTTTTGTTGTTTTTTTGGAAGTTCAATATGATGATCTGTTTGACTTTTTGAGCAAAATTTCCACCTTCCCACATCTTTTATCTGGGAAGCTGCATGTGGTTTGCTTTAAAAATACTTTCAGATTAAAGCTTTAAAGCTATCTCTGTGGCCCTGAAGGTCCAATTACATACTAGAAATTTTTTAAAGATGAAAATATGTACCCTTCATGGTACTACCCCAGAGAATATAAAGACATGGCTGTACCTTATTGATGTGGACATGTTGCTGATATTGTTTTTGCTTCTCGAGGAAGTGTTGATGCTGCTGCTGGATAACAAGCTGGGCTAGTAAGCTCTGAGGCAGTGGTGCAGACTGGGTACGGTTCAAGGGCCGGTGACGTGGCAATTTGGGCCGCACACTGCCTGAGGAAAGCTCCGTCATGGCCAGAGGAGAGGGGGGATGAACAGATCCTGCACTGTGGCCTGTAGAAAAAAGGATATATATATATATACTCTTTGATATATACTGTTTCATAAACCATTTATTTGCTGAGATGCCATACGACTCAAATGATTAATACTGTATATACTGCTGAGACAACAGTATTAACTAATGGTTTTCTATCTTTCAGCTCTTTGGTGTTAATGAAGAATGAGGTGATTATGTAAATGATCATGTGAGGCAGTCTGGGAAAACCCATCAGATGTAGCAGTGTCTGAAAATAATAATAATAATAAAAAAAAAAAGTAGATTTTGAACCAAAATCTTCTACATATCACATACTTTCTTTTTAATATTTTTATTTCTGTGATGAGATTTATAATAATAAATTATAATAATAAATTACAATAAATTTTGAGCAAGCGAAACACAACAGAACAATAAACGCATATGAAGATCCATGACCACATACAAAAGCATGGGAGCAGGATGTGTATTAGGAAGTTCAGGTCCTTTTAAAATGTCCAATATCTAATCATTTATTCATTTTCTAAACTCACTTTTTTTTTTATAAGGAAACAGTTTAATAAACAGAACTACAAGTAATGATTTAAACATTAAATACAACTGGGTAAAATGAAAGATTTCATAGTTACATTTATTATTTGTAGATTTATTAATGTTTTTTCACTGCCTTTTATTGGAATTGGAATGAAATCATTCTGTATTGCTATAATTTTGTTTCTAAGTTCTAAAGTCAACCATGTTTCAGGTCAGGAGACAAAACATTTAGAAATATAGAAATCGCAGAATGTGAAAGCTTTTCCCAGGATGCCACATATATACTTTTTGCCTTCACTGTTTTTCTGTTTGAATTAATGGACCAAGAAAAATAATTTGTCATGTTGTAGATATATTTCCTCGTTGTATTAAGGTGCAGTACCTTCATGAATATCATGGATTAGAAATATTCAGCAACTGAAAGGAAACTTTATTAAAATATCTGGAAAAATAAGTAAGGAATGTAAACATGGACCAGTCATCCAGTCCTGTACTGGGAGTTCTATAATATTAAGCTCTTTGTATAATGTTTATGGTCTGTAAAGCTGCTTTGAGACAATGTCCATTGTCTATACAAATACATTTGAATTGAATTGTATTGAATTGAATTGAGTTTAAGGGGTTAATGTTCTTGACAGTATAGACAGGACCACACTGAGGTTCTCACCAGTGGAGAAGATCTTCTGCTGGCGTAGCTGCTCCTTTTGCAGGAGGTGCTGTAGCAGTGCTTGCTGGCTGCTGTTCACTTTACTCTCCATGCTGACTGGTACAGGCACCGGGCCCAGGAGCTGAGCGGGCAAACCCTGCCTGACAGGCAGCACGCCACTGCCCTCGCCAGCCTGAGAAGGGGGAAACACACAGATTACATGAGACAGACCCTCTGCTATTCGTGGTTAAACCAAATTGAACATCATAACCACAGCAGAATGAATAAACTGCTTGTTTTTTCTGTGCACTGCAGAAAACACTCTACTCCCATTTGTTTGGTTAGATGGACTTAACCTTACACTTTTCCCAGGAATGATCACACAGGCATGTAAAGTGAGGTTAAAGACTGAACATTATCTAGAGCTGCACTTGATTATTCTGGCTTGGTCTCTTTAAACAGGAGTAATGGATGAGGTGACTGAGGAAGAGTGGAGTGCAACTGACACCAGACACTTAAGCACAATATTTATCTAAGGCCTATAAAATCCCCCAAGGTCAAGGGTCAGTACCCTAAGGCTGCACATATCATCCAGACAGCCACTGATGGCTAGTCTTTCAACAGGCACCACAATACACAGTTGAGCAGGGGCCCTAAATGACATTTCCTTTCATTTATCAGCCTAAACATTCACCTTACATTCAGAATCCTCCAACAGTCACAGAATAGCAAAAAATGTTAATCATACGTGGGTAGAATTGAACTGTTCAACTGTGTCTCAGGGGAGGAATGTTACAAAAGAAAACAAAAGCAAAAGTTCATGTAGTAAGATGATAGACATGGTGCAACTTTTTACAGCAGGAATTAAAACACAATGGTGGTGTTTTACCCTGAAATATAATAGATGTCTGAGATACATGTTGGCTACTAAATTAATAAGAAGAAGAAGAAGAAGAAGAAGAATGTTGAACGATTAGATGTAACTGACACTTACTGGAAATACTATTAATACACATGGGCTGTCACAATCATTGGATAGGCAAAAAGGAAATGTGAAGTTAAACATTTACCCATTTGTTAAAGTCTGTTTGTTTGAATTCCCTGAAATGAAGTGCTGATTTAACTCACACTGATGGGGGAGGAGGCAGCGGAGAGGCCTAGCGTGATGTTAGGCAGAGATGGTGATGTGTAGAGACTCAACACGGACACTGAACCTTCAAAGCCAAGCAACTTGGTCTGTGAGGGCCAACGCTGAAAGAAAGAAAAAGAGAGACTGAAGGAAACACCAAGCTATTTTGGAATCCCACAACGGACCACTGGAAAGAGAAATAGCAGCAGCAAAATAAATGTTAATGTACTAAGACCGATGACAGATTTGTTCCTGCCTCAGTGGAGCCAGATTAGTCCAAATGAAACCAGCAAACGTCTGACGGTGCCCATAATATCCATCTCTAAAGACAGAATGATGTATTGATAGTTCTGATGTATGGTTGAACCATTTCTGATGTTAGAGAAATGTTCTCTACTGGCTCTGGGTCATTCTTCCTGCACACAGCAGGATAGTCCAGCAGCATGTGGTCATGGAGCAGCCCTGTTTATTCTTCCAATCCCCCTGCATATTCACTGACCTGTATGTGGATATCCGGCCTTTATATGACCCAGGGGAGCAGTTTCTTCTGAAAGGGGATACCCAATGTAACAGATCACAAACACGGCTCGCTTTTGCACCTAGCCTGCTGTCTGCGGGTAGTCCCCCAACCCACCGGACTGATCCGTGAAACTCTCGGCCTGTGTCAATACAATAGCTGCACAACGTGTTTGTGTTGTTAGCATGTCATTGGCTACCAGCAGCTGGCAGATCAATTAAGCTCAACCTCCCGCCTCCTACGCCCTGGATCATGGTGTAATAGGCATTCCTAGGCAGTCAATGTACTGGAGGTCCATGGGAGTGTAAACAGTACTGTTTAAGAATAACACAGCTGCTAAGCTGATGCTGCACAGAGACTTGTCGTTTCTGCCACATGCCCCAGAATGCACTGTTTGTGAGGATGGCCCAGTGGGACCCAAAAGCACTGAGCCATGAAGTCATCAGGAAATGGCTCAGAGGACCTTCCAGAACTGATGAACTTCAACAAACAAAAACACTTCCGTGCTTATACTGACAGGCAAATGGCAGTCCAAACACACAGCAGTGGATAAAATAAGAGAATGAGACAGTAACATACTGTGTATGCCATGTATATACTGTGTATACCTGCAATTCCAGTGGGGTCTAAATCACTCTGTTTAGTCTTTTTTGCCTAGGACTCGGAGTTAGCCCATCAGCTAATATTGTAGAACCTTTACTGGGCAGTAAGAAGCACGCAAATGGAGGTTTGTGTCAGAGCCAGTAAAAGGGTCAATGCTTTAGAGCATAGGCTTGTAGGAGGAAGTCAACTGATTTTTTATTGCCTGTGTAGGGAGACATTTTCACTGAACCGCAACAGAAGTCTTCAATGACTACTCTATTTTGATAGCTGCACAAGAGTAGTATAAACTCTGCAAAATGTATGTAAGGCCATTTATTTTCAGAATGCTTAAAGCAAGCTTTTATTTTACACCAAAGACGTTTTTGGTTACTTAAAGTTACTAAGGGTAAGTTCTTTGACCTATCTTTGTCCTTTTTATTGGAGGATGTATGATGTCATTTGAAGGGGCTGTACCTCAGAGTGAGAGGAGGATGGTAGAGGTGATGGTCCATTTTCAGGTCCTGAAAAACTTAAAGCTCTATTTGGAGAGCTGGGTCCTGAACCATTGGAGCTGCTACTGGCCGTCGATTCTGTGGATGATGAGAAAATAGATACAAAAACAAAAATGTTGACAGTACATACCTACTGGTTAATGCTATTTATGTTTATGGATTTTATATTGCTTTTAGTTTTGATTTGAACATCTGTGATACTTCTTGAATAAATTTCACCCTGAGTATTATGCCATACATTGTCTTTTTCTCATATGCTATATGGATAGCTAACACTACTGCAGGCAGAAAAGCTTGAGAAAGCGGCCATACTGTGATAGCTAATAGAACTGCAGGCAGATAAGTTTGAAAGTACAACAGTATAAGTAATATTAACTCACGACAGTTGTTATTAGCACAATGACAATCATGCAGCAAATAAAAGCCTACAGAACCTGTGGTGTCTTAGCTATCACTAAGCCCAAGCAGCTGTTACATAATGAGCTCGCTCAATGGTAGTCTTGGCATGCTGCTGAGATTACTGGACCGAAGACAAACCAGCCAGTAAGTCGTAGCAATCAAGCTAATTGGCAGCTAAATAGTGAGATGTATCTCCTACCCATTAGTTCCAAGGCTCGTTTTTTAAAGGGCGTCATGACAGTTCCTTCTTTTCTCCGCAGAAGAGGGCTGCTCCTCCTCTCTGCAACTTTCTGCTTCAACCTAGAGCGTACCTTCAGATTCGGCTCTGAGGCTGTGAAAAAACAATACACGATGTTTTAATTACACATTCGTAATATTAGAATAGGAAAAACATGTAAGGAGAAAGTCATTTGTGAGTTGTAGCAAAGGTGCTAGAAAGCTCACAGTGCACAGCGGCACTTCTCACAGGCTGCTCAGGGTGATTAAATGAGACAGGTTTGGAACTTGCTTCCAATCATCTGGAGTAAATTTGATAGAGCTACATAAAGTGTAAAGGTCTGCTCTCTGACTTGACTAAAGCCCAATACAGTAGTAGCAGCTAATATAAAATCAAAACAAAGATAGTATTTAGGGTAACAGTCATGCTCATACTCCTGTGTGTAAATCCTAATGTCTCAGGAAGTACCTACATACTGTATGTATTCACACCACATTCACCTCAACATGAAGTTTATGCAACAATTTCCAAAAAAAAAAAAATCTGTTTTCTGTAACTGTCCTGTGCGTGAGATCCTGTGAGTAATACAGCATGAGTAATATGGTGCTGTATAGTAAGTAAGCTCCTCCAGAGAACTGTGTCATAAGGCTGGGGAGCAGTACGGGCTGAGTCAGAGGAAAGTCATTCTCACCCACATGTACTGCAGTGTTACAGTGTAGTGAACTCCCCCAGTACAGTCAGCAGTAACAACACCAAGCCAAATGTGCACTTTGTGCTTTAGGCAAATCTTTCTATTAACCCATTTTAGCATGCTGAAAGACAGGATGCTAAATTACTCCAGATCAGAGGGGGAACTTGTTGCCAAACTTATCGTATTTAATACACACTGCCTTTTTATGAATAATAATAAATGAAAGTTTTTTTTTATCCTTTTATTATAAAAACAGGGTCTGTGCATCAAGGGTCTCAGAGTTTAAGATTTGTTTTCTTTTGATTTGGAGTCAGTCTTATTTTCTGCTTAATTTAATTTAGGTTTTAATTAGATATGTTCCCATTTAACTTTTCTTCTATTAGGTTTTTTTGCAGTGTATTATATTTATACATAAATATCATTCACCTTTTTTATTTTTTAAGGACTTTTATTTTTTATTTATTTTAAAGACTTGCTTTGGAATTGTTCTTTGGATGATGATGATGATGATGATGGTATTTTTGGATAATGCATTATCAGTATTATTATTATTATTATTATTATTATTATTATTATTATTATTATTATTATTATTATTATTATTATATTAGTAGTAAAACTGTATACATTAAACACTCACCAGATTCATTTAAAAAGTGCCCCTAATCTTTGGGCAGCAATATTAGTATTATATGTATAGTTTAAAAACATAGAATATATCAATTCTGCACTACAATGGTGTAAAAATATATTTAGTGACATGTAAACCTTATATTTATTAACCTTAAAAGTTGAAGGTATCATCTTATCTATTTTTATTTATAAAAAAAAAAAAAACTCCCAGTCTGCATTTTTTGATGCACATGCAGATATGGTTTCTGCTCTAGTTGCAAAGCTCAACAGCTCTCATCATAAGCTCTAGCAGCCGTATCAGCAGGATGTGCCATCCAATAGGGCAGTAATGGGATGTAAATCCTGAGCCTGAAGTGATCCACAGGGAGCCTTTGCCTATCCTCCTACCGCCCCACGCTGCTCTTATTGCTGTCTATTTTTAACTAACATCACACGCCGTCACCACGGGAACAGCATCCCATCACCGCAGAGATGGAGGCTTAGTTGTTGAGGTCACAGCAGGAGACCAGGACTGTGATGCAAGAGGAAAATGCTTCGCTCAGTCCCAATGGCAGACACAACACCTGTGTGACTTTAGCCAGAGCTGACACATCGCCTGGAGCCAAAGGCCAAGGCAAACAGGAATATATGTATGAGGCAGGAGTTTAACAGGCCCATAAATCAATCACATTATTTCGTTTGAAAGCACTGCCTGAGGGTATGCTGCTCACACAGAGTGCCAAATTTATGATATTTTCTCCACTCAACATGCAAGTTCCCTTTTCAAAGTGTGCTGGTGTGCTGTTACAGTTTCAGTACATGCTGGCAGGTGGACAGATTTTTACAAAAGGAATTTTAGAGCAAATCCTTTATCTATTATTATTATTATTATTATTATTATTATTATTATTATATTGTCTGAGTCTTTTGTCTGAATTTTACTGCCATTTTCTGCTACACATTCTTCATTCTCCTGTTACTAACCCTATCTGCTTCATTTTCATTAAGCAAAGAAAACAAACCCGTCCACACCCGAGGGATCTAAACCTTCTGATGCAACAGCTGTACTTTTATGAGCCATATTACTCCACCGCTGCTACTCTGTTACTCAAAGTTTTTCCAGTTAGCATAACACACATTATGTCCCTCTGCACCCACAGAGGAATACTACAGCAACACAATGGGGAATATTCGAGTGCAAAGCTCTGAAAATATCCACTGTTTCACATACGCCGAGTTAAATCCTCTTCATCTCAGTTGCACCTGCTCCACATGGTTGATAACTGGGGCAAGACTAGAGAGGGTAGTTCTCCTTTCACTAAGCCAGGTTATTCCTGTGCACAGCAGTGTCAGTGCTCCAAAAAAGCATATTTCTCCTCTAGACACAGTAGGTGAAAAGTTATAAACATGCTGGCAATCTTCTTTTCCTTTCGTCAGTTAATAAAATATCAGGAAATCTCTCTGACTTCAGTGTCTGTTTATCATTGTCTTTCAACATTAGCATGAGGTAAATTTATTTATTTAGTCCTACAGGAAGAAAACTAGACTAATAATATAGCCATGTGTGCTACTAAATCTAGTAAATTATGATACCTCAGAGGAAAGTACCAGATCCCTTCACTAAAAAAAAAAAATCCAGAAAGTCAAAAACAGTCCTTTTACTTTCTTTGCAGTGTTCTTTCTAGGGCACTAGTATACAGTCAGTTCCTTGCACGGCCACTGGGGGTGGGGGGTCTGGCAGGTGTTTTCTCATCGCCCACCTTATTGTTTCTGTGTGGGCGGTGCTACGCCCTTTCCTGTCCTATGTTCCCGACATCTCACTTGTTCCTTGTTTACCTTTATCGGTTACCTTAAATATATGTCTTGTTCTCCTTGTTTTTATGAGTCATCGGTGTAAGACGTTGCTGTAAGACGTTGTCATATCTAGGTTGCGTTTTGTTTTTTACCTAGAGTTTCCATGTCATGGTTACGTGTAGATTTTCTTATGTTAAATGTAAGTTTTGTTTTATGTTTCGTTTCGTTAATAAAACCGTGTACGCCTTGGAATCTTGCACTTAGGGTTGATTTGCTACTGCAGAGAGCCGAGTTCGAGCCCCAACGGCGTCTATCCCCGAACGGTACATATACTAAATGTGGTGATATTAATAGTGGTAGAATTTTGCTTTTAGAAAACAACTTTACACAAATAATAAGAAAGAAAGAATACATGTTGGAAATAAAAATATTAAAATAGAGGACCATTCTCCGTAGTTGTCTCTGAAATCACTGGGGGTTCACACGTTTACACCTAGCTGTATTTCTAAGACGTAGACTAGACCCAGTTTTAACCTTGTTTCATGTCACTACCATTTCAGACATTCTGATTTAATTGAGAAATACAGTAATAGGTTTAATTCGAGGCACATTTTTATTAATGGCCTCACCTTTACCTAGTTGTGTTGTTTAACAATAATATTCACCACAGGAACAGTTTAAAAAGCCGAACGGAGAGGTGCACTGAGACGTTTATACTTTACGGCAGTCACATTTGTCTAAAACAGAGTCTGACATTCAATTCAGTCTGTTCACTTTCACCCAGAAGGATTTAAGTTATGGTTAAAAGCTATCTAAAATGAATAACCCTACATTATGAATTCAAACCCAAGAACTCCTCAGATTCTTGTGGTATAGCATTGGCTCCATACTCTTGTTTATATA
>JAOTRN010000046.1:21403620-21423456 GCA_028566695.1 Bagroides melapterus | reverse complement strand
TATATACCTCCCAAAAAAAAGGAGTTTTTTTCTTTTAAAATCCTGACAAATTGACTGTGGAATAAACATTATGTATGCCAACAATTATATTTAGAAGGGATAAACAAATTGAAGACAATAAACACCCTTGTTTCTTTTTGTGTATATGAAATAATGATCTCAGGTTAGTGTGTGACTCAGGATTCTACCTCTGTTGCTTGAGCTCTAAGTTGTATACAACATGCTTGTCCATGTGGGAAAGTAATTCAACCGGTATAATTGTTTACCATCATAATTCAAACAGACACGAAGGGAAAGGTATGTAATGTCATTTCGGTGACCTCATGGATCTGCTATGAACTGTTCGTCTTGGCAAGAGCTTACGACTGACCAAAACCAAGAGGGAGCCATAAGTCATGTTAATGCTGACTTCCCATGAGGCTTACTCTGAGGCTGGGTCAACAAACCTGAGATGATTTCTGTGAAAAGTCAGGGATATTTTTTTAAATAACCGAAGGCTTTCATACTTCAGGAAAAAATTAATTACCTTCATTCTTTCTGTGAAGTAGTAACTTGATGTAAGTCAAGGGCAGTAAGCAGGAAAACTGAACTCGGAAGAATTTAATTACTTAAGTTATGCGAACACTGGACCAGTGTGTCACTCCTCCTGCATTCCAGAGTAAAGCATCCAGTAAAAAAAATCCTTTCTACAATGATTGGTGACTGAAAATTGATATCAATTCAATGCTTAGAGTTTAGAAATGAACTGGACTGCCATTTCATTGGAACAGATTAAGAGAGAGGTCATGTAAGAGATTTTATTTTGCCATGAAACTAAAGCCAAGGTTTCCGGTGAAATAAAACGGTATTTCACTAGAATTCACTTCACAATGATTACTTTGTGATCTACTCTTCCAAAAAAAATTAAGTAAGCAGTACATACTAGTCTTAATATGCTGCAAAAGATTAGCTGTGGCAGCTTGGGCTAGTGCTTTGTCTAAAAGTTGGCAGCGGTGGATAAAGTGGCTCTGGATTGTTGATCCGGAGGATTGGGGTTCAAGCCCCAGCACTGCCAAGCTGCCACTGCTGGGCCCTTGAACAAGGCCCTTAACCCTCTTTGCTCATGATTGACTTTGTATCATGACTGACTGTGCACTCTGACCCAAACCTCCAAAGTTGGGATGTATGATGTAGGAATTTCACTGTGATGTAATGTATATGTGACAAAATTAAAGGCTTCTGTTCTGTTTAATACATTTAAATATTAAAATACACTACGTGTAATTCTGTATAAAAAAAAAAAAGCTAATTATAATTGTAAAGTATACATCATGCACATTTAAACTCTGGTCCTTACCAGTCTTCCTCAGAGGAAAATCATCCTTGCAGTCTGGTAGCGAGGGCAAAGGGAATTTGCACGACGGTGACACTCCTCCCAAAGGAGGTGAACTCTGCTCCAGAGAGGTGTGATGGGAGGCCCTGAACAGAAAGGAGACATAAACTGAACTGCTTAACTAACCTTCCAGCTATAAATCACTCTGATGTCCCACTGTGCCTAATTTCACATTGGTGTTAGACTATATAGCGCTTAATTTGATCATGATCCCACACCTCTGTACACTTTTGTACTCGTTTCTGTGAATGTAATTATGTTTTATCATCAGCATGACAGATTTCTAATTCAACTCTCTATGTGCATAAAATCCAAAATACTAATCAAAGAAGTTAGTAATACATAAATAATATTCAATTCAATTCAGTTGTCACAAAGCAGCTTTACAGAAAAATATAAATTAAGGAGATAATTTCCCGTCTCTCTGTGCAAATGCATAACCAGGAAATTAATTCTAGCTTTAATTTTTAATATGAAGTATCTTGTTGAAGATATCAAATGTTCACTCATGGAGACATGAGTGTTCACGGTAATTGCAGTCACAAAGCTATCTTCATAATTTCTAACTTTCTATAATAAGCTATAGTAAAATCAGACATCCGATGTCAGGTTTTCTTTACTTACGTGAACCACAGTTTGGAGTTCTGTGTGAATGTATGACAAGATCCATTGGAGGCTGTATCCTTTGTGGATTTACTCAACAAAAACTCCTGTAGTTTCTGCTTAACTTCTGTGCTGGCCACTGCACCTGACAAACCAAAGGATAGCACTCATCCTGTGGCTCATACGTATATTTATTATTACTGTCTGCACATGCACTGGTTTAGTAAAGCCATTTTTACCAGGGGAAAAAAGAACCTCTCATTAAACCTAAAGCTAAAAGTATTAATGTTTTTTTTTTTTTTTTACCAATAATTACTGAATTTATTTAGACTATTAAGCTATACATGTACATATACATACATGTACAAAGACGTACATATATGACGTCTTTACAAGCGTTCAGATTTCAAATTTGTCATGCTGTCTTAGAACTCGCAATAAACAAACGAATAAACATCTCCCCCTACTGGACAGTGAAGATAGAGCACTCAAATAGAGTATATTAGGCTTCTGTGTATTCTGAGCTTGAAAAAAAGTGCTTAAAATGGTCACCCCTAACTGATATATTAATGTTGTGTAATGAGATAATGTTGAACTCACTCTCTCGTGCCCGCTCTTTGCTCCTGAGGATTAGCACCTGTTGCTGGCGCCGATGTCTTTCCAGTTCCTTTTCCTGGTTTTGCTGCTCCAGCTTCCTTTCCTTCTCCAGTTGCTCCTGTCGCTGCTTCATCACTTGCAGTTCCTGCTGCAGCTGAAAAATACGAGTTATAAGGTATTCTGCATAACCAAAAGTACTTATGAGCAGCAAGAGATATGTTATAAGCCACAGGTTATTTCTGGGGCAGATTTTTGGCTGGACAGATCAACATCAGCATTCTCGGGGTAATGTCTTCACCTTGTGGTGCTCCTGCAGCTGGACCTGGTGCTGGCGAATCAGGTTCTCGTGCTGCTTCTGGAACTCGTTTATGAGGAGCTGTTTCTGGATCTGCTGCTGCTTCTGAATGAGGAGCAGCTCCTGCTGCAGCTGTCGCTCCCACACATTGGGATCTGAGCCCCCGGCCGGCATCCTCACGTCTGTCCGCAGGTCTAGTGGAGACACAGGCTCCAGCGCCAACGGTACTTCAGGCTTAACGTCCACTGTGAATATAGTAGAGGAGAAATTAGAAGTCTGTTATCTGAAATATTGAAGTTACCACAACATACATCCAATATTTGTAAAGAAGGCAGGTTGGAATGGATACGCATAAAATTGATTTAAATGCAACAAGAAGTGGGCTGCTCCACATAAAGCTCTAAAGTCTGTACTGCACCAGTTCCCTACTACGAGCTGAAAGATGTACAGCTCAGGCTGTCTACAAGCATCAGCCATCCCGCTGACCCCTTTTGGCTCTGGCACAAAGCGCTGTGCTATAACCTCGTTTGTCATTTGGATGGCCTGTTTTGTGTGTGTTTCTTGCCCTTATTCCCCAGCCATATTCCCTCCTCCAAGCGTTCACCATTACGGAAAGATTGCTCTTATATTCTTCAACCTGTGGCTCATTACAAATAATAAGCTGGATACAAAGCAAGAGGGCATCCCTCAGGTCCCTGAAGCTCTATAAATAGCCAGCAAGGCAGTGGAAATCAATAGCAAGCCTGGATGACACACTCAGAAAGGATGAGGCAAACAAGCATCATATCCAACTGCGGCTGCGTGTCTCCTCTGCGGGGGAATAAGCAATTACTGAGATATGGGTCTTACAAAAAGAGCCCTAGAGCAAACAAAACCCTGGCTGCATAGAAAACTTAAGCTGGGGTGTGTGCAAGACAGAAGAATACAAATAATGTCACACTTTCCTGGCTGTTTCTCATAGTTACCTATCGCGCATCAACCAATAGAGCACCATTTTAGGTCGTGTGGCTCTGTTAGACAGTAATTACACAAACCTCAAACCAACAGGAGTCCACTATTCCCATTTTAAAGTTAGCATCTAACATGCAGATCTCCAAATATACAGATTTGGTCTGTATGCCAGTAAATGTCTCATCTTTCCTCATACATTTTAAATGTCAAATCTGACAAAGCTAAAATCTAGTAGAGTGACTCACTGATAACATTTTGAGAACACTTCACAACCGAAACCAAATAACCTTTGGTGAAATAGCTAGAGTAAGTGGCTGGTAATGCGAAGAATCAATAAGCAAGACAGTATCCACACAGGGCAATGATGTAATGTGTATAAAATACTATAAAAGAGCTCTGAAAATCTTTCCAGTGCTATCTCAAATCTCACATCTTTTAAATGCTTTTATAACAGACCAGTACAGCTACAGCTTGTTTGAAGGTTGTCTAATATCCAGTGTGAATATTAAAAGACACACGCACGCACACATACACTCTCACACACGCACGCATGCACACAAACACAGTCATCTGCTGTTGTCACTGAAAAAATTCTGCAGTAGCCTATGTATAAGCCAGATTATTTGTGACACCACACTCCTTCCATGCAAGTTGTTAAGGTGAGGCACTTGCAGTGATGCAAGCCGCAGCTCACTCATTACTGGCAAACTATTTCAGCACCCTGTTTTGTTGTTCAGAATGCCGCAGTCAAAAATGTCTGCATGCGGCACTGACGTGTCAGGTATAAATAGCAACATAAAAGCAAGTGGTGCAATCTAGGGCTATGACAAACCCACACACCCTATTCACCACCCTAAACCAGGCTGCTATGGCAACATGGACAACATAACTACGACTAATCTTGCCGAAGATATTGAGTGGCGCTTTGTGTCGCACATGCACTCGTTGGAACTGCATGCCCGCACATACATACTACATACTCTCACTGCACAAATGCATGCTATGTGGTTGTTCTGGGTGTCAAGACTTTGTCAAGGCCCTTTTCTTGGTGTTAATCTCTTCATTCATAGTTTCCTTTATGAAGCATGCACTACTGGAAGTGTCAGGAGCCATGATCAGTTCAGAAAGATACAGCGCTCTGGGCCTGAAGGTATGATAGGGGAATGCTCGAGGCTGGTCTGTGACAGTACTTATAAACAGGCTCTTTAGCAGCATGGCCCCGCTGTGTCTTTTCATCCTTCCTGTATCTAGCCAATGAGCAGCAGCTCTGAGTCACAGGCATCTGGCTCACTGCCCCTGCGGAGCTAAAAATAGCCACAGTTACCTGCTGTTTCCTGTTGCATGCAGCTGTAATATCTCATTTATCTCCTGCCTCCTTGCACGTCCCCCCCAAGACAAGCCTGGTGCTGTCATTAAAAAAGATCCACCTTGAGTTAGTCATACCTGTACGGCTTCATTCTCAACCAGTGCCATTAGTTTAGAAGGCTTATTGTTTTCTTGTTTTTGTTGTTACCACGAGCCGTCTGCTTCTTAACCTACCCAGACTGTGGCATTACTGAAAAGATGTGGATGATGTGGAAGTCTGGCATCTACATTATGCCTGGAAACCAGTTCAAATCTCATGCAGATGAGGTCATGCTTTTAAAATAGAACAAGCCACTGATGTCATTGCCAGGTCTGCTTTTAAAAGAAGACAAAAACAAGAATTTAGGTGTGCTATTCCGAGAGCTTCAAGTATGTAGAATATGGTAATGAATGGAATACATTACAAGCACAATGATCTGGACAAAGCATATCCATGGTCAGTCACAGGGATCAGCTAAAGCTCAGTGTATTATGGTTGTACGTACAAATCCCAGCCAAAAGATTGGGTACACTGGGTTAAATTTAGCTGTTTTTGTGCCCTTGAGAAAGGCTCTTAACTCCTTAGTGCCCTGATCTTCTGTTGTATTCCCAATACACTTTCTTTACCTAAGACCTTGAGGTCTTTTATAATATAAAGATAAACACAAGCCTATGGCAACATGTCCTTTATTACAGCAGTGCTTTTTATATCGCCTGGTTTTGACACCCTCAGAAGGTGACATATGTATCTTTTCTCAGCAGCACGCACACACACACAGACACACATACACGCACACACACACAGACACACATACACACACACACACGCACGCACACTCACGCACGCACATGCACACACTTGATATTTTTGGCCTTAAGCCATTCAGGTGATAATTCCATATGCAACAAATCTCACATATAGAGGATCAGCTGATGCTTTGGTGGAAAAAAACTAAAAAGAATAAACAGAATTAGCAGCAAGTAGGTTAAATATAACTGCTTTTCTGAGCACACACTTAATATAGATAATATGCGAAAGACTATCACACTTGCGAGGCCACCTAGCTATTTTAACTCAGGCAAAAATTAGAGTCCCCTGCTGAATTTATGTAACGCACTAGAAGCCAATTTCTTCACAACCCAGTGTGTGAGAGAAATATAATCTAGCGAGCTACTATTAGTTTGTAACGATTGATTTTTACTACTCGCTGTTTTTAGATGGTTGTATAAAAAGGGCCACAACGAGGTAGCGGTGTCGGCTGATAAACACTAGATTTATGAAAGACAGCTTACAATTTGTCTTTGGCACCAAAAAGATCTACACTGCACACAATACCAAACCCTGCTTCTCCCTAGAGGCTGCTACGAAGGGTAGGGTGACTGCTGTAACCATGAGTCACTGGTCAGGGCTTTAATTGCATGCTGATCTGTCTCAAATTACTGTTGAGTACACTGATAAAAGGCTTGGGGCTCTGGTAAATCCAGACACACATTAGTAAGCCTCCTACACACCGCTAAATGAAAGCATGCTAATTTGTTTTGAGAGATTAACATATGCACTTCCAAGTCTTTTCAATTCTTCAATCACCTCATTTTTGTGCGTCGGGTTAACACAAGCATAAAGCTGACCAGAACTAAAGCCTAATGTATCTGTAATTGATATCGATCATACCATGTCCAGAATTGTTCACGTTCTCTCAGCCACCTCTCTCAGTTTTAGACAACGTGCTGCGGCTCAGCCCCGATGGACTGAGTGTTGCATTTTCGAATCCATTTCATCACAGATTCTGAATTGGAATGTTTCTAATAGTAATGTCTTATTAAATGCTGTATTAGAGGGTGCAAAAGCACGTAAGATAAGTGATAATTATCCCGTCTTTGCATCATGTTGAATATATTGATGCAGGAATTGTTTTTGATAGTTACTCCTAATCTTTTCCAAGTCTGTGTGGCAGTAAAATGTCATGCTGCTCTTTGAATTAAGCATTTATACCATTCTCAAAGGATTTAACTCGGAATTCTGTTTAAAACTCTTAGTTGTGGAATATTTATGAGTTTACCTAAAGTGACAACAACATAATCTATATTTGTAGATTTGACCTTCTAATAGTGTACATTATGTGGAAAAGATTACTCAGTAACCAATCACTCAGCAGTTTCCACTAGGTCAGTTATTTTTTTTTTTCAATCATCCAGTATGATTAAACCCTCAAAAATGGAAAAAGCATACTCTGACAATCTATACGTCTTCAGAAACAAATCAAAATGCAGTCTAAATCTAGAGACCCGAGCCTTATTTAAGTTCACTGCTGCTCTCGTATAAGATGCAGCACTGAATGATATTTTCCTGCCTGTCTGAGATGGATGCTGGAACACATATTAAAGATGACAATATGCTGTGCTGCTGGCAGGTTTAAAACAGCAGCACCACTAAACTTTCAGCTGAAGCTTATGTGCCTCCACGGAGCTGCTCTGTGCTCACAATATATAGTATAAAAGGCAAGAAATCAGGCATTTGTGTATTCTGTTTACACACATGCTTTGATCTTGATCTCTTCACAAATTTAGGATTTCAAGCTTTATAATCTTTGCTATGTTTTTTCTTTTTTTTTTTTTTTTTTGCTAGGTTATAAGCACTGAACGTATCTAATCCATCAATGGAACAAAGCTCAATTAAATAATAACAACCCAGCATTGATATGATGGAAGATTTTTGTCCTTACTGTCTTTAACAGTCTTTATATTATAGTCATAAGATTATAGTGAAGCTTAGAAAACTAGTCACACCAGTCAAACTGTCACTGGCACCAGAAGCACAGGTATCACAAATCCATCAACGGTGTTGAGTGAAGGGCTTGTGTCAAAGGATATCTAGTGCCGTACATGTAAAGAAGAAGGGGGAGTGAAACAGACCAGTCCTGTCTTCTAAAACATCTCACAGGTACTTCAAGATGAAAGAGATATGGCATTATCAGTCGTCTGGAAAGAATAGAAACTAATTTCACCAAAAAAAAAAAACATGTCAAAACAGCCTAGAGAGGACACTGTTGTGATAAATTAAGAGCCCCTGCTTCCTGTTTCTCTCTCCCTCTATCTGTCTCTCTCTCTCTCTCTCTTACACACTCTCTCTTGCTTACATTTTCTCTCTCTCTCTCTCTCTCTCTCTCTCTCTCTCTCTCTTTCTCTTTCTCTCTTTTTTTTAATGAGAACCCACTCTTGCCCAGCATCAAATTACAGGAAGTCATAAGTATAACACACTTCAATAGTAATTTTCCTCCGGCTATAATGGAGGGCTGTCAGAGCCGTGTTTTTATTTTCGGCTCTTTGATGCAGCTGAGTGTCTTCAACTTATAGTGAGTGTTTTCATTAGAATATTAATTAGAGTGGTTTTGCTCCTCATTCAACCGCCTCAGAGTCACAGAAGCTGAGTGGGAGAGATGGGGAGAAAATAAAGAGTGACTGATTTTTGCAATCCAACACATTACTGCATCCCAACCGATTATGCTTTGAAAACATTTAAGGCATTAGATGGATTAAAAATGAAATAAAAAAAAAGCCTTTTTGTGTGTGATGACTGAGTTTCTTTGTAATTTTACCCGAAACAGAGACCATGCTGTTAGGCTGCTGCTTTCAGTATGACAGCATAATTACTACTAACAATATTGAGTGGATGGACTTCTGGAAAGATAAAAATGACCGTCCTGGTGCATGTTTTATGAGAATGAATAAAATTACAGAGAGGGATCCTCAATCTTCAAGTCGTTCTCAAGCGAAAAGCACAAGATAAAAGTGCCTTTCTCGTTACCCACACGTCATTTACATACCACTTGAGAGCAAATGACAAACAAAAAGAAAACCTATTAATATATGTTCCACTGTAGAGTTATATTAGGAGCGGTTTGAGATGGAATGATAACAGATGAAGTGGTGCCTAATCTTAGCACCCTAATGCCAGAAGTTGAAAATAACATGGCTAAAAATAGCTGACCCACAGACTAAGCAACAGCCTGCTGCATGCAAGAGCCTATTAAACCACATACACATGAGTATACACGTATCACGCTATACATGCATCCTCAAAGCTTTTACTTATCCTAAGCTAATAGTGAATTAGGCTACCTGAAGGATTTAAGGTTAATATCCTCAGGCTTTTTTTAGACCCATGTCTCATTTTAGAGTTCAGCCTTACTGACCCAAATCATTTAATTCATCCCCACAACAGGTTTCCCTAAGCCTCATTGAGGATGACAACTTGTTTCTCTGCCACAATTTCCTGAAACGATAGGACCAATGCTACATTTGCACAAATTACAGTACGTGTATCGCATTAACGTAAATGTCTAACGTGTTGCGCAGTAAACATTGCGATCTTTCTAGCGCGTTTTAAGCTAAGGCTCTGAAATAACAGGCTTCTGTGAAGTTGCACTTGAGCTCCTGAATAAAAAAAAAAAATAAGTAAATAAACAAACACGCTGCAGGATTATATTGTGAATTAGAAAAAGTAGAGAAATAAGTGATGTTATCTAATAAGTGATGAAAAACTTCATGCCGTGATGTCAGCAAAAAAAAAAAAAAAAACGGCTCCAAAATAGACCTGCACATTGTTTTTGACAGATATCAGAAGTAACATGCTTTTCATATCGACTATATTCCTGTCAACCTGTTTCCTGTCTCTGCTTCAGTGCTCCTGTACAAGCTCTAGCTCTTAATACACTTTAGTGTTTACCACACTGCATGTCATTACAGTTCAGCACTATTACTAGACAACACTGCATGCCTCGTTTATTCTATTTATAACAAATCAGAGTTATATCTTAAAGAGGCAGCCTATTCCCGGATACGAGTCAGATGCCGGACAGCTCCACGACCAAGACAGACACCAAGTGCACATGCCCTAAAGCACATGACAGGGGCAGTACCTGTTAATCCAGCAACTAGTCAGACTGCTGTTGTTGACGCAAGTTTAAAGTGCTCGGCTTACAGGAAGTGTAGAAGTAGAGAGTGCGTGCATTTCAGAGAGAAAGAGATAGAGAGAATTGAGAATCACCTGAGTTGTTAACGTTGTGCATGTCACTGTCGTGAGGTTCCTGAGGCAGCCGGAGTTTGCCAAAGCTGTCGCTGGAGAAGTAGGAGTCACCCTCGTAAATGGTCTGTAGCATACTCCAGTCAGCGGCACATTGCCTGCCCTACTCTTTCTGTCACACTAGAAGCCCTTCCTTGTCCTCTCTCTCTCTCTCTCTCTCTCTCAGGAGACCACAAGCACTCGCTTCTGCCTCCTCCTCACTGGTGACACTACGTGAGAAAGACAACTCCTCCCTCGGTAACACAAAGAGTTCCTCCCCTGCTATCTTCTTTGCTCCCTTTCACTTCTCCTCCACGCGTCAGTTAATCAGCAGGGGGGCTTCACCATCTCCTGCTGGAGCTCTTCAGTAAAGGGTTTATCTGTTTACTTTTTAGTGTTTTAAGTCTTCCCCTGTCCTCTCCTCTGCTTTTCCCTGCAAAATGGCTGAACCGCAGACCCTCTTCACTGCATCTGTGGAGTTGTGTGTCAAGCAGTCATAGCCGTGTTCTCATTTTCATTTCTCTCTCTTCTCGTCGCTTCCCTCTCTATAGCTCTGTCTGCTTCAGAGCAGCTTACTGTAAAAAAGGAGGAGGTTCATTTGCATGTGAATCAACAGTGGCATGGCCCACAGGTGACAGAAATAGAACAATGGCCAGCCCTGGCTATAAATAGATCAGGCGAGGCTCAGGGATTGGAGCGGCATTGATGCATTTAAAAATACCACACCAAACACAGCTGTGGCCCCTCGTTTTTCTGCCAGAAGGCATGTCTCTCTCCCTTTCACTCTCTTATTCTATCACTCTTCTTTTTTTCTCTCTCTCTCTTCAGTTCCCTCTGGCCTCCTTAAAAAGACACACAAGCTGCTTTTTTGAGAGATAAATATAATTTGTCTGCATTTTGCTTGACATTTGGCTCCTTTATGCAGCTGTGCTGTGACGTTCATGTGGATTATGTGCAGAAACTTAGACCATATTGAGGGTATATTTATCATAGAAGAAAACAAGCCTTTTTGCAAATTATGAACCATCTATTGATCAAAAAAATACAGCAGGATGATTTTCTGATAATTGCCTAAACCTGGCCTTGTTTTTTCAGTATGTTTATTAAGCCCAGAAACTACAATCCCCATCAATGCCATTCTTCCAAAACAAAATATATATAACAAAATAGATTTTCAGAGTTTAATTTCTAACTTAGACTACAGCCGGTATTTAAGGTTACTCTAAAGCAGTGTAATATTTTGGTGTTCATGCACTGGGTGTTGAGGAGCCTGATTCTCCCCCTGGTGTTGTTTGTTCTACATCTTTCCTGCACCAGTTGCATTATTTTGGACTTCATTGTGATGAAGGTAAAAGTGCCGTTTTTCATGTAGTGGGATTTTCAGAGAAATCAGAAGGTAGTGAGTTTGAAAACCAGGTTCACTAAGCTGCCTCTCCTAGGCCCTTAATTAAGGCCCTGAACTGGTCAGTATAAATGTAAGTCACTCTGGATGATGGTGTCTACCAAATGCTATAAATGTATTTATGTTTTTTGGGTTTTTTTTGTAATTATTTTCACCTGAATCCATTTTAAAGATTTTTTAAGGCTGTGAAAGAGTTATTTTATATATAAACTCTAGTTAGGAGTTAAATTTTCCTGATATAGAGCATCAAAAGAGCTGAAAAATCAACTCCCAGAAAAGAGTTCCTTTAACTTCATGCTAGAGTATATGTATTCACACACGTACACTCAAATGCAGTCGGAATAAACTCACCGAGAATTTATTCCAAATGTCAGACTGTGCTGTGTAGTCGCTGTGTATTTGAATAAAATGAATAACACAATAATAACAAGCTGGGAGTGTAAAATTGGTAAAAGTGTGACAGGTGTGTAGGCATGCGGTCTATTCACGAACAGCAGGTTGGGTATGAGGTCAGACTTTACTTAAATATCCAACCTTAATACATCGAAGATCATGGCAAACGATCCTCATGCTAATTATTTGGGGTAAACTGGCCTTTGGTCAAAAACCTCACTAATTATTAAGATATTTTCATGGACAAATAGACAAAGTGCTCTTGTAGCATTTACTATATAAGGCTCAGAAATGTTTATTTATTTTGTTCAGTTTAGTCAAACTCGAGCTAGAGACATAAGTTAGAGATGAATTATATGAGAGATGAGCTTCTCCCAGCAGCCCTAAGAAAAGATACAGGAAGCAGGATGTTTAGCATTTACACTGTAAATTTAGCATTTTTTAGTCCTATTTTGGTACAAACAGCTCTGTCACATACCAAGAGACTGGGGTTAGAGGGGAATGATGCTATGTTTTTGTGTTTTTTCAGCTGGACAGACAGTTTATGTTCTCATTATTTTGCTACCCCAAAGAACACAAGTGTGCACTTAAGAGTACATGACAAAAATACAATAATAAGTTTCCTTTGGAACTAGTGGAGTATTCCTATTTGCTCATTTCCTTTCTGTGTACTAATGACAACGTTGTGACCGTGACCCCGCATCTGAAGCCTATCACCACTTATCCACAATAGATCCCTGTTTACATACAGTACATATCCTTCCATTCTATTTCTTTTTATTCTGAATTACCAGTGTGGTTTCCTGTAGAAATCTGTCAATAGAGATTTTAACATGTTTTGAGACAACAGACAGACAACACTCAACCTGAAAGTGGGGCTAATACATTACCATCACCAAACAAATGTAACACTGCCCTCATATTTAGAATGCAAGAAAACTAAATTGTGCTGTCACTTCTACAAATACAGTATGGTGAATTATTATCATTGCTTATCCTTGCTCTGGCTTCATCAAAGCTGACGAGTCCAATCTTATCCACAAAGAGTCTGTGTGGGATGTTTTCATTTCAATCGAGTAGGAGCTACAGCTTTGTAGATAAGATTGAACACTCCTAGAACAAAGGGTCTGCCATGATATGTTGGTTCTGGTACAGGGAGGGTTTTAGGACCTTGATAAGAGATCAATAGTTCAAAGGCTTTATACGTAAACCGCTATTAACATGCTAATACTGTTCTGTATTAAAAATCAGAATAACAGTGACCTAAAATTGCTCATATACTGTATTTTTCCACTGAGAGCAAGAACAAGGACAACTTACTTTAAGTCTTTAGCTCTGGGTTTGTTTTATGTAGCGCTACGTGTTTTACTGTATGTCGCGTCATGGTCTGTGTACTGCATCGAGTATATATATGATTGAATTGACAAAAGATTCTTGACTTGACTGTTATCGATAACCGTTGAGTAACAGTGTCACTTAACATTTTGACTCAAAGAAATGACGAGATTTATTTGCAAATGAAGTCAATTCTATTTGTGCCCCCCATGATGGAGCCACAATGTGCAGAGCATGGCATGTAACAGAGTATGATGCCTACTGACCTGCTATCACTTCTTTTAACCCCGATATTGTGCTTCCAAACAGCTGGATCTCCCTAATGTAAACACCCCATGACTAATAATGCAATAATTCAGACTCATGGACAGACTGAAGTCTTACCCACAGACCACCATCTTCCACTGATGCATATGTCAATTCCACTATTGCACACCAAGTCTAAGTTTAACTGTAGGACCATTGAATGAGTGT
Source organism: Bagroides melapterus (assembly GCA_028566695.1). Taxonomy (NCBI): domain Eukaryota; kingdom Metazoa; phylum Chordata; class Actinopteri; order Siluriformes; family Bagridae; genus Bagroides; species Bagroides melapterus. The sequence goes on along the minus strand of JAOTRN010000046.1, from coordinate 21,409,628 downwards.
TGGAGATGAAAAGACAATTAGTACGCACTGTCACATAGAAAAATCTTCCACACATACACCTTCAGCCTCGCTCAGTGCTTCTTAATGTGCATTCCCAGGCAGTAGGTTGCAACTTCGACTGGCTGATACTACTCTGATCCTCAGATACACAACGACGGACACAATGACTGTTCTCTGCGATGGAGTTTTCATTTAGAGAATGAGACACAGCCACTGAGAGAAGATCAGAGTCATATGTGAGGCAGCTATATTCATCTTTTCACTGAGCTGTTGAGTTGATAGACGTTATGAACTTCACAAGATTATGAAATAAAGAAACGCTGACATATCAATACTAACGTTACGCTTCAACGACCTGTTCTAAGGACACAGTGAACCGTGGTGTGAATAGTTACGAGTTAAACACTACGATTACTGTCACGCAAGGTCATCGAACTTTCCTCTGATTTTCCCCACTATAAAATTGAGAAGAAATCCAAGAAGAGAACTTAGCATGTTGAATGCACTTTATCGATTCTTCCAAATGATAAGAAAAGAATGGAAAGAAAATGAGCGAGACATATCAGATCAGGGACTTTTTAACGGCTGTACTTGTGAGGTTGATGATGCATGTTGACACTTTGTACTTGTACTCGACAAGGAAACAAGCAAACATCAAAACATCACCTGTGTTGGAAATAGAAACCATTCTGGAATTCTGGATCGAAAAGTGTTGATCAATACACCTGGATCAAGAGAGTCTAAAGCAGTCAGACCTTCAGACTGACGGCAGAAAGTCTGGACTCCATTGCAGCTTTTATTGGCCAAGGATTGCCCAAGAGGGTGTCTGATTGGATGTATAGCAACCAATCACAGTTCATTTTGTTCAACATCATGTTTGGGGGCATGACGTCCCTAAATTAACAGACCGGTGTACAACCATGCTCGAATTTGAATCTTTAATGCCACTAAAGTCAATGCTGACATTCCACACTGCACATTATGCACCTTATGGACATACTGCACACTCTGCACATTTAAACTCTACCTCCAAATTTAATTTTAGAATTTTTTTATTTTATTCTCTTTAATTTCCTGTGAGATTTATTGTATTGCATGACTAAGTCTGTAGATACTGCTGGATTCTTTAAAATTTCCAACTGGGATGAATAAAGTAAGTAAGTATGTATGTATGTATGTATGTATCCATCTATCGATCTATCTATCTATCTCTCTACACTCTAGAGTATTCATTTAAGAATGTCATGCAAATGAATCTATACCATGAAGACATCATTTGGAAAATCCAGTGTTTAGCTGATCCTCATAAGCACTTATTGTCACAAATGTAAACCTGACGTCTTTCTTTTTCCATGGCTTTGTTTCAGGTGTACTGTTAAAATCGTGACACACACACCTCGCAGAAACCCTCTAACCAATCGGATGACGACTTCTCCTGAAGTGTTTCAAATTTGTGTGCCAAATTTTGTCTTTATTCTTTGTCACATGCTGATTCATGCGTTTATTCATGATTCATTTCTACTTAAGCTAGAATAAAAATTCCTCCTTTATATCCCACAATATAATTGTAGTTCAAATGAGTTCATAGTACAATAATCTGATCATGTTGCTCTAACGCCTGGAAATAAACACAAAAATTGAAATATTTCTTAAATTATCAGTTGTGGTTCAATCATACACATACCGAATTAACCCCTTAAATCAGAACTTTTCAGTCAGAATAAACGATTTTAGCTTTGAATTATTATTAGACGTGTGTTTGATGGATAATGTTGGTGGATAATGTTATGAATAATGAAAATATTCTATGAAAATATGGACCTTAAAAAACAAGAATACAATTTCTAAAAGCATCACTGTGGAGTGTGACATGAGAAAAAAATAAACTCAATGCTGAACATGGACACAATAAAACAGAGCTCCTTGTAGTAAAGATCCGAGACACAGTATGTTGGAATAGTAATATCGATTGTCCTCTTTCTATCTTTAATTCATTGTATTCTGTAGTATAATCGTTCGTGAAACCAAACACAGACACATTCCTCGTGTGACTAAGGCCAGCTTGATCGTGGTTAATGATTATTCAGCGCTAATGTCTCCAGCACCTGTTAGCATGTTGGAGCATCAGTAGCGTCAGTGCAGGCGGATTCAGGATCACGATTCTAGCGATTCTCACTAGTTGAGTGCCCAAACCCTCCATCTGTCCAAACACTAGAACACTAGCTCACAAAGTGTGGTGTTCACACTCTGCTTTCTACACAGCAATAACTTCATCAGGCTCCATTAACTTACAGAAGGAAAGTATTTTGCGTGTGTTTTTTTTATTTATGGATTTTTGTGATTCTGATATATCATTGAACCGGGGAATAGTTTAAACGTGCTTGGTTATATATGTAGATAAACATTCCACGTGACCACACACACACACGTACTGTAGTAGAGATGAGTTATGGTTGAATAACTGCAAAAAATACATGTCAGAGTTTGAAATATTCTTGACCATGCTTTCATAACAGCTGTCTAGACCAGATGCGCTGGAACAGAACCGGAGGAGAAGTAACCTTTGTGTTAATGTCATAAATATGAATATTCAAGAAGCACTTAGCATTTCACTTAAGGGTAATATCCCTATGCATGTACCGAACTGAATAATTAAAGAACTATTTCGAGTGGGTGGTGGATGTTAGCTTGCTCGCAATGAGGAGTAAGTAACTAGCCAATTATTAATTATTATTATTTCAATAGCGAATAACAGAACAACCAGAGAATAAAAGGTTTAAACATCAGCAAAAATTAGCACACTATCAAATGCTTATCAGGTCATCAGACGTGACAAAAGGTTTGACGTTTATTTTAGGATTTACCTGCATCTTTTCAGCTGAGGAACTGACCTGAAAACACAACTCACAATTCTTAATCTCTAATAATTTTTTTATTTACATTTCCCTTTCAAGTCTTGTTTACTTTCCTAAAAAAAAATTCTGTGTGTGTGTGTGTTGGAATAGCAAGCAGCCTTGATGGGCTGTAAACGGTTTGAAGAGCCTGTTATAGCTTTCCTGCGTCAGAGGTGGCCTTTGTTCACTGTAGTCCTATTAAACAATTTAAGTGTGAGCGTCAGTGTGCCAGCTGGTGCTGCTCTCGCTCCCTCAGGTTAACTCATCACAGCCCCACAAGAGCCCCTCCTTATCCTTTCCAAATTTAAATACAAGACAATTGTAGGGTGATAAAGAGGAAACGAGAGATACGCATGGAAAGGACGATGTAATGCTTGACGTGGAAATTAAAAGACGTGAAAGTAAGAAAAAAAAATCTTGACTCACTTTTTAACATCGTACGTGATAAGAACACATCTTTACTATAAATCAGGATGTTATTCACGCACATTCAGCACTCGGGACTCAGCGTTCAGCAACACACTTTGGTGCACAATTACACAGCAACACACACACACAAACAAACACACACACACACAAAACACTTTCAGCACATTAGAGATATTTTTCTTAGGAAACCAAATGCCAAGTATATTCCCTCCATAAAAGCTCAGCACATTTTGTTTTCATAAAATGTCCTAATATCAACCCATCGAAAGGCCATGGTGCATTAGACATCCTCAGGGTGCTAAAATATTGCTCTTTGGCTAATTAGATCAAACTAGAGAGCGAGAATTTCTCTCCATTGAAGATGACCAATCTGTGTGGGAGAGAATGTGTCAGCATCAAGGTCTGCTCACTTGTTTTTCTTCGCATTACAGAGTGGCTCTAGCCATCACTTCGGCTCTAATTTTACCCTGAAGTCTTTGTAGACAGAAATAATTGGAATAAGACCCTTTTCATGAGGGACTGTGTAATGTACATGTGTGCTTGTGTGGGTGTGAATACCTCTAATCATCTAGTTACGTGTGCATACGTAACTGAGTGTATTGTTTCTGTAGAATTTCATCATGTGTCTTTGGGGTGGCGAAGGCAGTTGTGCAGCTTACAGCACAGATGGTGATAGCAAGGAACCCCAGTGGTGTCTGGGTACCTGGTTACAGGTGCATCCCAGCTTTCTTTTTTAACATTAGCACAGCTTATGATGCAGCAGTTCATACTGTGGCATCATTAAAATGTTTTCCCCTGATACCTGGAGACGCACAATGCTAGCAAATCCTCCTGCTCCTCATCACACTTGCATCAGTTCTCCCTCACCCTTTCCCTGCATGTGTGAAATAATCCCCATTCCCAAATCAGATACCTCTCACATTATTCACCACCCCCCCCACTTCATCCACCCTTCCTTCCAATAGGCCCACACAGACAGAGAGCACCCCAGGTCGTAGCCTGTAGTGTAATTCTGCCATTTCAGCCCAGCATCGCTCTCCTTCGGCCACTCAGCCGGCCTCGTAAAAGCACAAAGGCACCAGTGCTGCAAACCGCACGTCCAAACCCAATTAGTGCGTCCATCTGGCTACATTATGGGAGTGGCTTTCCGTTCTAATGATTTAGCAGTGGCGCTTTATTAGGTTACACTGTCTGGCCCCTGTTGGTATTTCCTGCAAGATGTTTGGGGTGAGTTGGAAAGCACTTTACAGGTCGGATCAAATAATGCACAGAAAGCACTTTTTTTCAGATGCTGCAATAATGATCCGTTAGAATAGTTGCAAAGATGTTGGGGAAATCTAGGACAATTGTGTAACACAAAGGAAACTTCTTGATGCACCTGAGCTGTCTGGTCTACCTTAGCTGAGTAGATCCTTCAGCTTTTTATCTGATTCAGTCATGGACGTGTATCCATTAGATTTTGTCACTTAGCTTATTACCCAAAGCTTGATAAAGCACACTAATGTCTGTTAATGATGTGTCATCCTACACCTATGCGTTGTCTTTCTTTCAGTTTGACCTTTAGTCACTGATACTTGTAGCAATTTAGTTTCAAAAGTGGTGGCAGGCTCAGTGATTAAAGGGTCTGGACTGCTGATCAGAAAGCAGTGAGAATTTAATTCTAAAGATAGTAACGACTGTCTCTTCCTCTTTGTGTGTGTGTGTGTGTGTGTGTGTGTGTGTGTGTGTGTTGATCAGCCTCTATATATAGCACCAGTGATGCCTGTCACCGTGGGGATGCGACCAGTCCACAGAAATTTTTACCGATCAATCTACCCCACTGCTGGAGCATATATTGATCTGCCACCTAAACCATGAAATCATCATAACTTTGTACACCTTGCTCTGCTGTGACATTTAAAAAAAAAAAAGGATATTTCCAGGATTCCAGAGGGCTCGGTTTTGTTTCATAAACACATTGAGCTCACTCCTGGAATATATTCGGAGTCACTGTGCTGATGCTTGTACATGATGGCATGAAGCCAAGCAAGCACAGCAGCTATGGATGTTTTGGGATGATAAGTCAGACACACACTGGACAATCTAGCATATGTTGATTTTATATATATATAAATATATAAATAAAGAGAGAGAGAGAGAGAGAGAGAGAGAGAGAGAGAGAATCAGTTCATCAGGGCAGGTATCATGTGGGGTCTTTCAGGTTGCTAAAGGGTTTTTTGACTCAGGTCTTTTTCACAGCTAAATACAGGATGCTATAAATATAACCTGAGACTAAAAGTAGAGAACAGCATATTAATATAATTCAATTCGCCGCATTCAGCTCCGACCTTGTTTGTGTGGCCTGAGACAACCTGCAGCACTGATTAAATAAGATCTCATTTCAATAGTTCAGTGCCAAGTTAGCTTTCTAACTTAATCTGTAGACTTATCACAGGATAATCTCAACATCCATCGAATGTCAACCACACACAGACACACAGACACACACACACACACACACATGCATACACACACACACACTGACACACAGACACACACACACACACACAGACACACAGACACAGACACACACACACACACACACACATGCATACACACACACACACAGACACACACACACACACACACACACACACATACACACACACACACACACACACACACACACACACACACACACACACA
>JAOTRN010000046.1:21381812-21396881 GCA_028566695.1 Bagroides melapterus | reverse complement strand
ACATTTTGTCTGTGTTTTCAAGCCATAGAGATGTTTAAATTCCGGACTTTTCTACCGATAGAACACATTAATTAATGACATAAACTCTAGACTTGTTTTTGAGTTGTGACCAGTTAATAAACTAATGACTATTCAATTCAAACTCCAAAATAAACCACTGTAAATAAATATAATAATATAATAATGTAATAATAAATATTTCACATCGTCAGACCCCTGAGGTTCCCTGGACGTCACTTTAAAAACAGACGTACACTGTCCATAATTCATTCGGGACTTTAATTTTATGTTATTTTTAGGATTTTCTGTTTGAATCAACTCCCTTTTAATAGCTCGCTGATAAATTAACTTGTTTGCATAATACATCGTTTTATATGGCCATGTTGCTGTGGATTTCTATTTCACTTCTCTCTATCTGTTTATCTGACTGTCTCAGATCTACTGTACTCAACTCAGTCTACATTTACATTTACATTTACATTTACGGCATTTAGCAGACGCCCTTATCCAGAGCGACTTACATTCTGAGCAATTGAAGGTTAAGGGCCTTGCTCAGGGGCCCACCAGTGGCAACTCAGTCTACACAGTTTACAGCATCAATCACTGGGAACAAAGGTCTTATTTATATCTATGTAAAAATAATGTAAAAGACAAAAAAGTCAAAATCCTTTCGAACGACTTACCATCCTTCTTCTTCATGGCAGCCGTATACTGAGTCAGTGTCGCGTGGAGAGAAAAGCTTCACTTCTCACTTTGGCAAGATGAACTCAAAAGGTCATGCTTTCAAAAAACCGCACATGCTCTGTCACAATTCAGCCATGCAGCGAGTCACGCAGTAGATTCCAGAGGAAGTGATTTTCCAGTGAGTACATGGTGGCCCAGGATTTTTTTTGTTTTTTGTTTTTTTTTTTTAAGAAGGTTAGTATGCGAAAGTTTAGTAATTCCCTTTTTCCGCAGCCTTATGGTGAGTTGACAGTTCTGAAACACACCAGCCATGTGGAGAGTGAGTCATGATCTGCTTCTCACTCACTCCACGTTCACTAACTCACACTTAAGAGTGTCACAGCCCACCATGCTACTGTGAGGGATATTCAGAGATATTTTACCACAAATCTCTACAAATACCAGCTCCTTTCTTTTTGTCGGAAATTCGCTATATGACCGAAAGTGTGTGGACACACGATCGTCACGCTCGTTTGTCCTTTTTGAACATCGGTGTCAGGCGGCGATGCTGGGTGAGGGTTGATGCTGGAGTGAGGTCAACGTTCCAGTTCATCCCGAATGTGTTAGTTGGGGGTTGAGATCAGGTCTCACTTGAGTTCTTTCACCCCAGTTTTAACACACCGTGTCTTTAAGGAGCTCGCGGGAGCAGGTTTGAACCTCTTAGTTCGAGTGAAGAGAGATTGTCCTTCTCATCCTGGATCCTCCATCCCACGATCCAACAGACTTCCTCTTCTCTTCAGACAGCATCTATCCTAGCACAATACAGGAGCTAAACACATACGTAAACTGAAGGATCACAACAATCTGATCCAGCATCTTATTCACAAACACTATAGACATACAGTCTCTACATACCTCAGTAAATCTATTTTATTATTCAGTATGTTTACATTCTGCATTCTGCACTTTATATGACATTTTATTGACATGTTTACACTCCATTACCCAATACCCTGAATTGCACTGTAAGGACTGATCCTTACAGATTTCGCTGTATCTTGAATGTTGGATCTTGTGGCAATGTTTTGGGGAAAAGAACTGTGTATGGCTGTGATGATCAGGTGTCCACAGACTTTTGGCCAGATTGTGTTAGTTTAGTTTTGTCCATTTGTTCATAATTAGCATAGACACCATTAAAACAAACAACTGAATATTTATAAGGCATTTTATGAAGCCAGACTAATACCTAAGTACAGTTTAGTTCGTACTGATTTAATATCAGCACACAGACGATCGATTCCAATTTGCGATGACATTTTATGGTTTGTTGGGGTTTGTTTTGACAATAATGACCTTTGCAATAACATTTGCATGTAGATTTATGCCATTTGGTAGATTTCCATATCTTGATTGACTTATACACTGCAAAAAAATGACTTTCTTACTTAGTACTTTTGTCTCTTTTTTAGTAGAAATATCTAAAAATTCCTAATTCAAGATGCACTTCCTTGATGAGCAAAATGACCTGAGGAATTTATGCTTAAGACAAGCAAAGAAATCTGCCAATGGGGTAAGAAATTATTTCTTGAATTTTTCTTAAATTTAGTGTTTAAGAAAAAAAGGAAATTTATTTCATTTTTTTCTTACCCCATTGGCAGATTTATTTGCTTTTCTTAAGCAAATAATAATAAATTCAATTAAATTTGATTATTTGTATAAAAACTAGACTTATTTTCTCAGGTCATTTTGCTCATCAAGAAAGTGCATCTTGATTTAGGAATTTGTAGATATTTGTACTAAAAAAGCGACAAAACTACAAAGTAAAAAGACATTTTTTGCAGTGTAGAAGTGCTTTGAAGTCTTTGTCAATGAACTGATCCTGATCCTGGGTCACTAGGTCATGGACTACGAACACCATCAGTATAAAAACATTGTGATTGAGGAAATACAGCAAGAAACATGCACATCTTGATGCGTACCTTCCTTGCTATAGGATCAGAGGGATGTGTGTATCATAAAAAGTGTATCAGTAGCTTATTGCACTGTTGTGGAATAAAACAGAACAGCATGAAGGATATTTTCACTCTAGATCAGCCGGATGTCTTTTCCATGATGTACAATGCCAAAAACGCCCTTGATTTATTTTCTCATCAGTTCTCTGTCATCTGAGTATGTGAAATATTTACATGTTGTACCTCTCTGACCTGCATGTTCTCTAACCAGCTATAAGCAGGATTTGTGTTTTTCCAAACGAGTAGCGTGTGACGATTAATCTATCACAAGAACAGCAAGAACCTGTACATATTAATAGAGTATTGTTTGTTTAGGCTAGTAAATAATTAACAATAAAATCGAACATAAAACTTTAAAAATGTAAAAAAAAAAAAAAAAAAAAAAAAAAAAAATGTGCGTTTATGATTTGTAATAGTTACAGTCTTCTAGCTAACAGCTCAGATCAGACTATGATAACGTCAAGAGATTCTTACTGTAAATTCTTTAAGAACATTCTTAAGATACTTTCAGACACTGTGATTTTATTGCAGCAGGTTGCCAGTTTCCGTACTATGAGGTCGTGCATAGGCGTGGTTGCCATGGTAATAACGTTAATCTGGGTTCATCTGGATTCATCATACGATACCAGCTAAGGAGAAGAATTACGTGCTCTTTGGCATGGATCACGTGAAATGAAATGAAAATGTGAACACAGCATTAGAGACTAAAACACTTGGGCAATTGTTCTCTTTTTTCCTGAGCAAGTAGCCAGCAAGCGATTTAACCACAGAACCATTATAACATAAAGGTGAATAAACCTGTTACATTTTTTTTTACCAAGTCATGCTACAAAATGTCCGTCTAAAGGAGAATGTCATGTCTACAAGAAAACTAAGAATAATACTGACTCGCCTTACATATGCGCTCAGTACATATTCTTGAACTTCTGTCAAATCTAAGAGTTGACTTCCGCTTAGTCAGCAATATTTTTCCGATTAAAATATTGCGTGTGAAACAAAGTGTTCTGACGAGCTCGACTGCTGATAAATGATTCGTTGAGGATACGATCGTGGAAATCCAACTCAAGCTAGTTTTATAGCAGTTATAGTTTAATATCAAGTTAGAGAACACAGCTGCGTACATGATTTCTTTTTTTGTTTTTTTTAGACTGAAACGTTAAAGACCTGAACTTGTAATAAGGTGCTGAAAACTAAATAGCAATACTGTGTTGTCATTTCTGGACGATATTTTAAGCAAAAATAAGCAAATAACTAATACTTCACTTCCATTCCTGATGAGCTTTTTTGTGCTTTTGTGATTATTGGCTAAGATTCAGGACTGATCTCTCGGCTCGGTGCATGCGTCTCATTAACGTCTGGCGTGTGTTGACTCAGAAGTCTGTACTTCATGTCTTTATCTCTAATCAAGAGCTTTTTGTGTCCGTGTCACCGCGAGCTGCATTTCTCTCATGAAACTTCTGCATTCCTGTCCCTCAGTCCCGAAGCTTACTCCTACTCCCTCGTTTAGTTTGATGTCTCAGAGGATCCACAAGAAGCATAAATGAAATAAATCTGATCAGCACACATTCCATTCCGTCCTCAATCATGCAGCGCTTTTGTCTCGCTGTAAAAAAGAGCGCGAGCGGTGTAATGAATTGCGTAGTTTATTGTGCTGAGGACATGGAGGAGTGGAAGGGAGGGTGCGCTAGTTTGTGCAGGTGGAGGAATGCCGCACTAGTGTTTATTCTGGCTCTGCATTGTGTCTGGAGCAGACTCTCGGGCTCAGGATAAACATTTCCCCACGGCCTTTTTGTGCACTGTGCAAGAAACCAAGGAGGTGCAACTCGTAGCTGTAGTATTGGTGGGTCAGTGCTGGTTCTGGTTCTACATTAGGGCCAAGAACTCTTTTAGAGCAAATACTAGGAGTGCTAAAAAAAAAAAAAAAAAAAAAAAAGTGGCAAAAAAAATCCATCCATTCATTTATTTTGTAACACATCCTATACAGAGTCACAGAAAGCCTGGAGCTGATCCCAGGCACAAGGTTGGGGAGACCGTGGACTGGGGGCCAAACAACACAGGGGACTACGGATCATTTAGAGAAGCAAATCAGATGGAGGCACGTGTCCTTGGACAGGAGGAGGAAACCAGAGTAGATGGAGGAAACCCCTGAATCACAGGGCGAACATAAAAACTCACGAAAACACACAAACTCACAGGTGTGAGACAAACACGCCAAGATATGTTGTACGCTAAAAATGAGAACCAGCAAATTTTTACAAACACGTTCTACATCAATCACATGGGAATATAGTTTACAGGACGCTCTTATGTATATAGGTTAAAACACTAAACAGAGTTGACATTGTGAGAATTGTCAATAATACCCAAGCTTGCTTAGTCTCTCTGTATCACTCTCTGACACACACACACACACACACACACACACACACCTGTTGCTCACACTCTCAGTAGGACATGAGGAAGAGGAATACTGCCCCCTTCTGTCTGAAGCATGAACACAGGTTTACTTACATGTTAGTGAACTTCACAAACTGAGTAAAGTTTTATTCATCAACCAGAAGAGAAAATTTCACTGAAGTCTAACACACAGTTTAGTTCAGTATCAAAAACGGCAAGTCAGGATTTCCTTTGGAGCAGCTGTGAGTAAAGCCAGGAGAACAGCAGCCATTTCCCAGTGTCCTTTTATCCAGTTACTGATGGCTACTGGGCTAGCAGGAGGACAGGGACTCTTTTATCTCTCCAGAAGGTGCATGGACACACTATTAGCTCCGATTTTATGCAGATTTGTCATTGTCATAAATCCCCAGCTGTTGGGGGTATTCACGATTTCATGTGTCACTTCAAAGGCATTCCTTTCAGTCTCATGCGCCTCCTCTGCTCCTCTCGGACTGTATATGATGTCTCCACACCGCTTCAAGGCCAGCCTGCTCATCTCGTTCTTCTCTGCGCTGCCTGAACAATGGAGGCCCTGTGTTTTGCCTCACATGTGCATCGTGTTAACCAAAGGTGGCTTCTGCTACACTGCTGGAATGTGTCATTAGTGTTCTGCTTTAATTTGTGTCTATTCTATTGGAGTAGCTGAGAGAGATATAGTGGTATGGGATCAGTTAGAGAGAGAGAGAGAGAGAGAGAGAGAGAGCCTGTGATGTCTTCTTTCCAGCTGTTTGCAATTTCTCACAATGACAGCCTGGGAATCTCCCAAGTTTAAGTAAAGTAGCTTGTAAGTGGGTTTTTCCCCCCTACATTTTCTACACAACACATCAGACAGTAAGCAGGTGACAAGTGCAGGGCAGGTACCTGATTTCATGCCTTTGGTGCATGAAAATGAACCACCACTGAGAGAGAAAAATAATACAGATGTTTTTAAAGAAGAAGCTTTAATTTTAAATCACATATACATTACAGCACAGGGAAATTCTTTCATCGCATACCCCAAGGGTCAGAGGGCAGGGACAGCAGTGATACAACACACCTGGGGCAAAGAGGGTTAAGGGCCTTGATCAGGGGCCCGACAGTGGCAGTGCTGGAGCTTGAACCCAGATCCTCCAATCAATAAGATATTCTTGAAGTTGTACACAATGATAGCCTACTACTATTACCTGGTCTTAGGTCATAATCTAATATAGAAAATATACACATTTCCCAGCATTTAAACCCAATGTGTGATTCATACCTACATCATCATGGAATTTCTGACAGTTTAGGAGAAAAACGGAAAACTATTCTGTTGTCAACTTTCCAACCAGTTAAGATCAGTTATTCAGTCCATTAGTCTGACAGGAAATCAGACAAATCAAATACATAGATTTTTAACAGGCCTATATAAGATGTAGAGATGCCAAGCCTACTTCGTGTGTGTTTTTTTTGTTGTTGTTTTTTTTGTTTGTTTGTTCGTTTGTTTTCTTACATGGGGAGGAAACCAGAGGAAACCCTTAAAGCCCAGGGAGAACATGCAAATTCCATGCAGGAAGAAGGAGGCAGGAATCAAACCCCTAACCAACCCCCAAGCACCATGCATCATAAATCTTTTCATTAACTACTTTTAATTATTTTCTCTCTACAGTAAACCTTTGTTGTATTGAGAGAGCTGTAAATAAATCTGAAGGTCAGTGACTGAAAACTGAAAACATTTTGAGCTTCTCCTTCAGTAAAAACCATAATAAAGGCTATTAAAGGCCATGAAGAATGCTTAAGAACTAAATGTCCCCGTTTCTTTTAATCCACGTATTAAAATGAACACACTACCAGCGTGCAGTTAGTCATGGTTTCAGGCTGACAGGAGTTGAACTTCCGTAACACTATATATCCAGTGTGATCGCTGACTCCGGTCTAGAGCAGCCTGTCGTAGAGTGGTTTGTGTTTCCTGTGGTTCCTCTTAGGCTAGTGGTAAGTCAGCCTGGTTTCATAACTCGGGTATTCCCAATAATCACCATGTTCAAAATTCCCCGTCCCATTTAGCCGTCCTACGAGCAATATGATCATGTGATTCTTGCACTGAGATGTAGCTTTATATTAGTAACTTAGAACCAGTGCACATATGGCAGAATGTTTAATGTTTATGTAAAATCATACAATGACTGTGCTTATGTACTGTACACAGGCTCCATAGTGAGACTCACAGGATGCAAAAACACTTCAGCTCGGAAAATTAATGAAGCGTTATTTAGCTGCTGCTGCGAGCAAAGCACATGAACAAATCCTTCTTTCTTTCTGTTTCTCTTCACATATCCTTCTTTCTTATTTAGTTACTTCTGTTTAAGTCGCCGTGACTGTAGGACTGCACGTTTATACTGTCTATTGTCTATTTTAGAGCAGTAGTTTCTGGCATGTGGATAAGGATGTGCAGCTTCCTGAGACTGCATTTCCTAATCATTACCACAGGGAAAGAGGTTTAAAAAAAAAACAAAAAAAAACAGCACTTTGAAAGCACTTATCTTCTTCATCACGCGTATCATTATGTGGTTCTTTAGTAAGTCTAGTCACTTACACAGAGCATAAAGCAAGCAAATAGATCTTTTAAATAGAGATGCGTCTCCGTGGAAATACTATTCTATTCGAGCATCCCTGAAGCCATTAGAGGGAGCCATTGCACTTGAAATTGTGGTTATATTGAGGAAATGTCGGCTTTACAATCACGTATAGTGGCAGACAGTGTAACCACACAGGCCAGACAGTCTTCTGACTACAATAACCACATCCTTCACTCAACTCTTTGGAGTAAAAATATGACAATCATGTGAGAAGCCTAATCAAATTACAGCTGGAGGTCTCAGAGGCTCGGAAAGTGCTGTTCTCCTTCCTGTTGGCACAGGAAACTCTGGTTCATAAGCCATCTTGGGGAAAGGTTAGACTGTGTCTAAGAGGCATTGTGAGGATGAATCATGTGTCAGGCTGAACAAAAACCCCAATGTCTACTGAGACCCACACTGAGATCTCATTCTAGCGAGCACTTCATTTTAGATTAGATCAGCTCGCAGCAAATAGTTCTTTAATATCAGACAAGCAGAAGTGTAGGTTACTATATCAACAACTGTCCACTGAAGAATTTGCCTGCGGCTGAATATATGTAAAGTGTTATATGTATATGTATAAGTGTAGTGGGTCGGGTGTATCGTTCTTCAAAAAGAAACAAAAACAGATCAAGCTTTCTCTTGTCCTCACAAACAGGTGTTGTAGTGATAACAGGAAGAGCAATGGCTTGCAGGATCATGTGAAATCCAAACCGTGCCAAATACATGAATGAGAGCACGGCCGCACACAATAAGAGCTCGATCTTCTGTTATATGATCATGTCAGCTGGTGAAAACGCTGATGAAAAAGGTTTCCTGGAGGATTTTTGAAGGAAAATATTTCCAGGACCAAATCGATAAAACTTCACTGTAAGCTGACCCATGAGCAACTCTCCGACAACTGTAGCACAAAGATTAATATAAATGAATCCAAATTAAGATTGCTTTGAAATATTGAATCAAATAGAAGAAACTAAAGATCATACCATATCCTTACATATCCTTGTAATTTTTTTTTCCTTGATATATTTGTGAAATTCAGGTGTATTACTGAAGAAACAAACAAAAACAAAGACTCAACATCTTTTCAGTCAGTTTTAATCTCAGTCATATGCAAAGTGCTGAGGAACATGTAAAACTAACGATACCTTGTGTAACTGACAACATAAATATACAACAAAACAACTGTTATATGCTGTTGAGGCTGATGGTTCAAAAGACAACAAAAAAAAAATCATAAGCTGGTGACATGAATGACGACAGGTTGCTGGGAGTTGTGGGAAAGTGTAAAATGCTGAGATTTATTGTGACAAACAGGGCTAGGCCTGGGACTCACAAATATTTATATATAAATATTTACTTGTAATACAAAGTCTGAATAGCACACTCATACCCATATTTGCACTCGCACTATTTATTTATTTATTTATTTTTATTATTATTATTATTATTATTATTAATATTATTATTATTTCAGTGAACTATTCCCCATTTTCCCCTCAGGTCTGTTTGGCCCTACATCATTAGAAATCTAAAATATTTGGGCTAGAAAGAACATTCCTGTGTCTCATAGGAACACTGTGTAGAACATTTTAGCAAATAGAAAAAAAAAATCAAATTTAATTAAAAAACAAACAAACAAACAATAAATTAACATATTTACAAAGATCTTCCAATAAACAGTTTAAAAACTGAATCATTATTATATTTAGTGATCATGTAGATATGTAATTTGTACAGACAAATTGTTAACGGCATTTCTGGTTCAATTAATTATTATCATTTATTTAATTAATCAAATAAATTAATACAATGGTCAGTCAACCAAATGCAGTCCAAATATTGTCTGTTCGTTTAAAGAATGCTTGGTGTTTATGTTCCTGCATGTATAGAGGGGTGGCACGGTGGTGCAGCAGGTAGCTTCACAGCTCCAGGGTCTTGATCCTGAGCTCAGGTTAATGTCTGAGAGATGTTTCTTGTGTTTTCCACGTCAACAAAAACATGCCAGTGGAAGAGCTACTCTAAAATGTTCCTGTGTAAACTGCACTGTGTTGTACTGGTGTCCTATCCTGAATGTGTTTTCTGTGTTCAGACCAGGATAAAGAGGTTACTGAACATGAATAACTACTGCACACACACACACACACACACAAGCACACATCACGGATGGAGCTCACAGATTCCTGTACAGAAGTGCTACATGTGTTAGCATGCTTTAACAACAGGTTTATCCAAAGTGCAATAGATTGCAAAGTGTTAAATTACTGCATACAAAAACTATGATTGTCAAATATACAGAATTCTCAGATTATCTAATATTACCCTATATCAAACTGCCATATTTTTATATTCATATAAAAAGTCCTGAGGAAAAACACAAAATATACCTTGGTGAATGATTTCAAATTAACTTCCACTGTTGGTGTTAATGATTTTGGAGAAGCTGTTTAATTCTGCCACTAAATGTACAATGTCTCTCTTGGCGTTAAACTACTGCAGTGCAAAATACTGCACACAAGTGTGATTGTCATTTGCATTGCAAAAAAAAAACAAAAAAAAAAACAACATTTTACAGAAAGAACTATTCATAATTTTATAATCCAAGTAAAATATTTGGCCTCACCTATCTTCAAAAAACAGTGAGAAAAAAAAATCAGTCCACATCAGAAGTAAATTAATAACATATTTTGCATATTAAAAACATAATGGGTTTTCATAGGATAATGGCTTGTCAATACAGCTATAAAAATGATGTGCTTTAGCCTTTTATACCATAAGTGCAGTTACACACACACACTCACTCACACTCACTCACACACACACACACACACACACAACACACTCACCCACACACTCACACACACTCACACACACTCACACACACACACACTCACTCACACTCACTCAAACTCACTCACTCACTCACACACACACTGTTCTGTAACTAATTGTGCTATATGATTTTTTTCCACTTATCTAACATTTTGCACTGTGCGTAATCCTGTATACCACACTCTTGTGTTGGTTTGTATTTTCGTCCTAGAGGAACATTTCAGACCACTGTATGCATGTGCAGTGATAGAAATCAACTTCACAAAAGTTCAAATGAAAAGAAAAATGAACAAGGGTGACTTCAGATGAAGGGTTAGAACTATTCCACATTCTATGACACACCCCCACTCACCTGTCACACACACACAAGGGGATACTTTCTATTCATTAGATGGAACTGGCTGGTGTTACTACGCAGCTCAGTTAATCTGACTCACAGGATAATATTTCACATATTCTCTCAGGTATTTTCTTACACCGCCTTTCCTATTCAATCCACTGCCTTTCCTGCTTACTTCAAGCACCTTTTAAGTCTGTTCTTGTCTGCTGTTGCTCAGACCCTCTTATACACATCCTGTTTCCCCACTCCTACTCCATCTGTCTCTACTCTTTCCTATTCTCTTCTTTTTCTTTATCATTGTTATGTGCAAAGTCCTGACTGTGCTTCTCAACCTCACATCTCCTAGTACTGCTAGGCTGTGAGCTCCTTGTGTTCTTGTCTACACTACTCACATGTTATGTAGCTGTATGTTCACATGTATCCCAGGGAAAGGTCGGGGTAGGGTCTGTTGTCATTAGAACACTGAGGAGGCTGTGCTGCAAGGCTTCCAATACCCTCCTCTCCAAAGCTCCCCTGCAGATTCCCATGTGCAGAATTCTAAAATAAGCAACAGGAGACTTGTTTTAACTCTGTAATAGCAAAATAAGAACATGCTTTAAAAAAAAAAAAAAAAACACCTTGCAAGGCATTATTTCTCTTAGACAAGGGCATCTGAGCTGCTGCCTTCCCCCCTTTTGGTCATTAAGCCACAAACAAGGCAACACAACAGCTTTGGACCGAGCAGAAAGCGGTCCATTATCATACAACACCTGCCAACTGGGAAGTGTGAAGGTTAACGTGATTCTAAAGGCATTCAAAAGGATGTTTAAGTACTGCTGCCCAAGCTAAGAACATGGCAGCAAAATTACGCTCTATCCTCTTCTGCATACATGAGCTTACAGACATCCACGAGTAGCTAGTGTAACAAGAGAGAGTATGGCCTCTCTTGCTCCCTTTGGCTAAAGGAGAATTTGCCCTCACAATCACTGACGCTAGGGCGGTCGGGAGTCAGACATGATCCTTTGAATGTTATAGAGATTTGTGAAATGCTGGATAGTGCATACAAAGAAATTATAAAAAATGCATATTATTCAAGTACTTGATAGTCTTACCTGGCCTATGTATGGCTGCTGGAGCATGCTATGATCAAGGCTAGTATGTACACAGAGAGGAAGACTTCCATGAAGATCTCCAATCTGCCCATGCTTCTCCTGACCCACAGTATCCAAGCAGGTTAACAGTTCCTCCAGAAACTCACCCGTATGCGAGTTACCTACATGAGTGTAGGAGGGGGCAAATTCCTGGTTGCAGTTCATGGACACAGTGTTTAATTGGTCCCTATAGGAAAGTCCCTGAGGCAAATGGTTGGTTTCCAGGTAAAAACTTCCAGGATGCTGCAATCCAGACTGTAATACAGCTGGCAGCTGGTCATCAATGGAGCTGCTCTCTGTAACACCATCACAGCCATTTCCATTTCCCTCAGTGTGCTTCAATCTAGGATACACTTCCTTCTCAGGGCAAAAGAATCCTGAAAGCTCGGGTTGGTATACATGTTTGTGGCTCACTTGAAGAGGTGACTGCTGTTGTGGCTTGATCTGAAGTCCGGGTTGTTGTGTTAAGCTTGGCTGTTTGGACAGACGGGTTTGTGCTTGAAGGGTCTCTTGATGATTTTTCTGCCTATCTTGCATAGAAGTTTGATTGCTATACTGAGATTGCGAATAGGACTGCTTTGGCATAAACTGCTGCATCTTTGGCTCTGAAGGCTTGTCAAGAAAAGACAAGAATTGTTGTTGGGACTGTGACCATGGGATCAGTGGTGGCTGTGATGGAGGCTGGGGTTGAGGTGAAATACTAGGGAGACACTTCTCCTCCAGATTGGCCTGAACATTGCTGGGAAAGACAAAGTCCATCTTCTTCTTAAGAGAGTCTTGGACATAGGAGAGAACTTCATCAGTAAAGTCTTCAAAGCCATATCGACTATCCAGCTCTATGTTAAGGAACAGCTCTTCTTGCTGTAGGTGCTCCAAGTCTTCTGGAGTGATCCCCAGACTTCCCATGAAGCTCATGAGCTCACAATTACTCTCTTCCCCTCCAGAGCTGATGGCAGGATCTGGTTTAAAGAGAGGGGTCTCCGTGAGAGAAAGAAGGTTCTTCTGCCAGTTACTGGAAAAGATCCCACCAAGCTCCTCCTCCTCTTCCTCAGGGTCCCGAGCTCTCGGCTCATCTGAACCTAAAGAGCAGACATACAGAGACTCATCTTGTTTTAGCATGGAGCCAAGGAGAGAGTTGGGATCTAGTCCAATAGGGAGTTTCAGTTGGTTACTGTCTCCTGGAGCAACAGATGCAATAGGTTCTGGGCCAGAGGGAGTGCCACTAAGGGTCATGTCATATAGCACAGCCTCTCCTGTGGTGAAGCTGAAGGGGAGCATGACGCTGCGCTTCTTCAGGGTCTCTTCTCCTTCTTCATCCCTGCAAGCAGACAATATGTGACAATTGCTGTATTTAAATGCACTTAAAGAGGTTGTTTGTAGTGTAACACTAAAAAAAGATGAATGGGGCCTACATGAGTACTCTTTGAGATGCGATGATAAAGTCAGGTCGGCCGTTTTTGTAGATGAGTCTGGCATTAGCCTGCACCCAAACCCAGCCACTCTGTTTGGTAAGCAGCCTAAATACAGTCAACCCACTCTCACCTGTCTTTATCACTGAAGAGGAGAAGAGAATGGAGAGTGTACTTAGTGTACATATCACTGCTTATTTTATTTTCATATATCAGGACAACCAAAAAGAGTCACAGGTTTTGACATACAGTACAAAAAAAGGAATATCACTCAAAACACAACACAGGACAAGAGACCTTCATGTCCTTGAGTGATGTCCTATGAGTTACATGACTGAATGTCTGCAACAGTAGCCCAGAAACTTACTGCGTATGTGGTTCTCAGCACAGTGTAGCATGTCTGCTGCATGAATAAATTGGTAGCCTGTGCCACGGTAGCACAGCTCTGCCTCTGAGTAGCCCAGCACAATTTTCCCTCTGTGCACAGACAAACAGAAACAAACTAATGGCCAAATAGAAAATACATAAAAATGGCAAAAAAACCTCCAAGGGCAAAAGAGTTATCATCTGGATGAGTCAGGGTGGTGTAGATAGCATGACTGCTGTACTGTTGTAGATAGTAGAATGCTGCTAGCAGCCAGTGCAAAGAGCACCTGATAGGACAGTGGTGATAAATGACATGTTTCTCGTGCAGTGGCTCACAAGTTTAAAGTCAGCGAATCCTAGATTAAATGTGACTAATAATAATTCTAATGTTTTTGTTACACATTCAAAATATTTTTTTTTTTATAAATGTATCAAAAATAAAATAAGTTTAAAACAAAATGGAATTAAACGTATCCACTAAAGCAGTCATAAGTGCTAAATGAAGTATGTCACTCACTTGGCATCACATGCAATTGGTGTAAAGTCCAGTTTGTGTTTGGTCCTGAAGATGAAGTTTTTGGCACGAATCTCCAGAATGGAGGGTGGTTGGACTGGACAGGCCAGGGCAAATAAGGCCAGCTGAGGTGGAATGGGTTTGCCCTCTGGAGTCTTTTCATTCTGCCCATGTAAGAACTTTAAACGGCCCTGTAAGTTCATGGCCTGAAGATATCAAGGCCAACAGACAGCGTGTCAGCCACGTTAGCCACCAAAAGAACATACAGTAGTGATTAGAGGGAAAGATCAAGTGCTGCTAATTTAAAATCAGTAACTACACATTACAGTAAATTATCATGGAAAACCCATGGGCTTTCCAATCTAAAATCTTTTATGTGGTTATATACTGGACATAAATGTTAAGAGCCAAAATTCACATTTAATTATATAAAGAGTGGCAAGTATATTTGAATATTCTTGTGTTGCAGAAGCATTAGCTGTAATCAAAAATCTGTAATCTGCAGCCTTTAAAGTGAAACTCTAATATCATAGATATACTGAAACACTTTAAATCTGCAACAGGCAGTCGCAGTGATTATCTTCCGCTGTGGAACTACTTTAAAAGTATGGTTTAGTTATGGTTAACTGAAGCTTGGAGACCTTACGAATAAATGACTCATCTTAAACCTTTGTCACATAAAACTGGCAGTAGAAAAGGATGATGATTAATAGGCTAAAACTTAAGAAGAGCTTGCAAAGAGAAAATACAAGTTCATAACTAATGAAATGACCTGACCTCTCAATGAACCCTGA
>JAOTRN010000046.1:21369473-21380291 GCA_028566695.1 Bagroides melapterus | reverse complement strand
AAGATAAGCTAGAGACAATCTGAAATCAAGTGCCACAGATTGTTGCTACAATGGAACTAGTTCACAATCACCAAAAAGCATGTGTGGAGAAAAAAAAGCTTTTGATTAAAAGAAAACTTTGCCAGAATGGCTAAAGATCTATGATGCTTTGGGGTTGTGTGGAAGAGAGGAAAAGAAGGTGGCTTTTACAACAGAACAATGATCTAATACATAGCTAAAGATCCACCATGATCTACTTAAAAAAGCAACCTGAAGATTTCTGGAATAGCCTTCACAAGCCCTGACTTGAACATCACTGAAAATATGTAGGTAGTCTAATAATATCTCAGAATCCTGCAACAGTGGTTAAAAATTCAGTAAACAAAAAAGAGAAAGAACCCTGTCTGTCTACAAAATGTGTCTGCAACAGATGATAACTGCCAAACGGTGTGTTACTAAGTACTGATTTAGAAGGGTATGGGTAAGCTTTGCACAAGTCACAATTACTTTTTCTATTTTTCTATCAAGTTCACCAAATATAAGATAACTATTTATTTTTGCGAATATATTTTATTTTTGAAATTGTTTTCTGTAGAGGGTGTGCTTAATTTGTCTTCTACTTCAAAAAACAATATGTAATTTGAGCAGGGGTGCCAATACATTTGTATAAAACTGTACTGTACCAATTTTAGTATCAACTCCTAACTATACACACATACTTCACCTCTGCTCCTTAGTATAAAAGTAAAAAAGTAATTCCATCATCTCTCTCTTACCCATTGAACCCTCCAGTATCTCAGTTTCCTCTATAGCTTCCTGCACTCTTTCAAATTTTATTAACCCTGACTCCTTTTCCTTCTTACCCTTGGCCTCAGACACTTTCCTCTGCTCTCTTTCCTGAAGAATAGACCTCATCTGCCCTCTGTACACTAAACCTAAGAAGACTTCTTGTCCTGATCTTTGGCTGTCAGATGTGCTGCGCAGCAACTGGAGAAAAATAAGATCAGCAGAGATTAAATGGATGGAATCACAAATCGACGCAGATCTCCCCTCTTACTGACGTTCCTGTCATTCTCTTCAGACGTGACTTCAGCCCAGACTGCCTTATACAAGAAAAAGTTTGAAACTTCTGCACAAGATAAGTGCTCATAGGTGCCACAACATCTTCTCTTCACTACTCAACCCCCTCCACTCCACCTACTTCATTCCTCCTTGACTGCTGAAAATCTGCCAGACTTTCACTTCTGCCCCGACTACACCTACATTACACAAGCAGAATTCACCTACTCTTACACTGTCACATCTCTCAAACATCCAGTCTTGCAATCCTACCACATGATCCAGACCATGTCTCAAGACCTCCTGCCCTTCATAACCACAATCAACAGTGGATCCATAGCATCTGGTCTTGCACCAACCACCTTCAAGAGAGCAAGGGTTATTCCCATCCTGAAAAAACTGCTCTGGTGTCCTCAGACAGTAGCAACTACAGACCAGTATCACTACTCTCTTTTATTTCTAGAATTTCTAGAAGCCACTAGATCAGCCAAGCCGTCAGATCTTCATCCTCCTCTACCTTTCAGCAGCATTTGACAAGGTCAACCATAAAACTCTCTTGTCCACTCTCAGGAGTCTTGGAATTCTTGGAGCAGCATGGAAATGGTTTGCTTCCTACCTTGATGGTAACTCATATCAGCTAACATTGGAGAGGATCAATATCTGCTTCATGCAGACTCTCCACCGGTGTCCCACAAGGCTCAGTACTTGTTCTTCCTTTCTCCCTGTATACTCTGACAATGTATCTTCTTCCCTCCCTAAGACACCACGCCTTCTGCTCAGATCTCAGCATGTGTGGCAGACATATCATCACGGCTCATTCCCACAAATATATGACACCCACATGTCGGTTTCGTCTGTACAACATCAGAAGTATTTGGCCATTTTTATCCCCACAAGCTGCTCAGGTGTTTGTTCAGTCTCTTGTCATTTGGAGACTGGACTACTGAAACTCTCTGCTGGCAGGTCTACCACTTAATGCAATTAGTCCTGTGCAACTGATTCAAAATGTAAATTCAAATACCCACACTGCTGCACTCCCTACACTGGCACAACAGACTCAAAACACTGATGCGTGATTACAAAGCTCTCATCACTCCTCACACTGCACTCGCTCCCTCTGATCTCCTCGCTCCCCGACTGGTCCCACCATCTCTCAGATTAAGAGATTTGTGTACGTCAACACTCATTTCTGTTAGACATATCCTTTAGATGTCGTTCCTTAGATGTCTGAACAGACAAATGACAGATGAAGACCTAAATCTTCCTGAAACACTTAAAACAGCTCTTATTTTTCATGTTTAGGTGTATTTTAAAAAAGCGCTACAATTCCTCCTAACAGAGTTTGGAATAACCCGTTGAAATAAGAGAGCAAGGAAAACGTTTCCTTTAAAGTACGTCCAGTTTAAGCCTCATGCCATGTGAATGACAGTGAGTGTTATTATTACATGCAGTTTCGTACTTAAAACAGCTTTAAAAGAAACTGTTTCATAACACATGGAATGGTTCTCTTCTTACTTATTTATGAAGGCAAAGATTGAGTCAGTCGACCTATAAAATGCTCAGCATGACTATACTTCCAGTATCTAACTTTTATTTCTGCCCTTCTCCGACTTACCAGAAAGCCAGATGAGTTGTTCAGTAGGCATCTTAACCTGCACATGAAATTTCGCTCCAGAAAGGCAGAGTTCTCTGGTGGTAACTGCTCAGGATTGTAATATGTATGGTGTATTGGTGAATCTTCAGTAGCTGCAGAAAAAAAATCATCATGTTTTCAATATATAAACAGTGATTGATATATAATTTATTAAAATTGCATGCTAATCAAAGCAATATGGCAGTCTGAAGCCATTTAGCTTCTGGCTATGTCATTTATAATGTACTGTTTAATGCAGGAAACATGTTCTCTGTTCAGAAAGTACACTATCGTCATACATACTATCTACATAAGTGAAAATCTAGGGCTTGGACAGAAAATTTTGCAATGTGCCATTTCACAAAAATAAGTGAGCTGGCACTGTATTCCAGGTATTGATCTGGAAGGATGCAACGGATCAATCAAACAATAAACATGTAACATTCATGACAGCTATAAACACCTATCAACTGCATACAAAGCCTACATTACCATAACACCACACACATATGTAAAGCATTGAGATCATAGTTTCAGGGACCCTAGGGATTCTGCAAAGTTATTTAGTTTATTTGTTATGTCAGTGAAATTCAATGCAAAATTATCACATTTCTCATATTTATTTTTAAATTATTATCCCATATCACTGAATTAAATGGCTTTAATCCAAAACTCAATCTCTCAAAATTAAGACTACAACTGGATTCTACTGTTAGAATTAATAAATAGATAGTAAATAAATTGATAGTTCAGGAATAATAGTTATAATAATTAAGCAATATTTCATTGACTAAGTTTAAATGATGAAATCAATATTTTAACAGTAACTGGGTAAATGTTATATACTCTTTACAGTTAAAAAGCTCTGAAACTGCAAAAATAACCCTTGGAAAAAAAGTCCCTAAAGGAGAACCACTGAGAACACACTGGATCTGTTGTGGTTTTTATCCACTGTATAAAATGGGTTCACAGCTTACCATTAAATTGGATGCTAAATTATGAAGTGAAAAACCCTATAATTCTTACTTTGCACTAGTTGCCCAGTGTCTGGAGAGTTACTGGGATTAAGAGCCCAGTGTAGTTGGCGGTGAAACTCAGCCCTGTCGTCTGTGTGAATAAGCTCATAAACACTCTGATGGATGATATCTGTCTGTACAAAGCAAAAATACAAACATAATAAATATAAGCCAGCGGTTAAGTGACATGATAGCAACAATACAAGTGCTGAAGTTATAAGCTTTATAGCATAACTGAGTCTAACCTGCTGGAAGCCGAGATAGTCCTGAACAGTTGAAGAGACATAAAAAACTGTACCATTAGAGGTGACCACCAATACAAATCCATTTATGACCTACACAAAAAGAAATGAAGTTGAGCATGGACGGCAGTTTTAAGATACTGTAACAGATACGGTGTCAGTTTGAGGTAAACATTAATGACATCAGTAATGTATGAGAGAAAGTCCAAACAATAATAGAATATTTAACAGATTTCCTTTATCTAAAAGGCACATTTATCATTAAGAAACCTTTGACATTTGAGAGGTTAGCTATACAAGAGTTTATATGAGAGTAACTAAAGTGTAATGGCCTTGTTTAAGGGACAAATAGTGGATGTGTCGGGCCTGAGGTATTTAACTTTATCTTCATTCTCTTTTTTTCAGCTGTAAAGTGCCATACAATGATATTAGTTAGAGCAGAGACACAGATTACCTGTAACAGTAGTTCACCTTCTGGCAACTCCTGAACGTGTGCACTTGCGTCAACGTTTGCTGGTTGATTAGAGCTGCTGGTTTTCAGGACAGCTAAAAACAGAACACAAATGATCAGATGAGTACCTCTGTACCTAAGATAAATAAAAAAAACCCAAACTGAAGTTTGACATTTGAAGATTAAGTTTTTTTTATTATTTGAAAACTTTTATTATTTGAAAAGAGATACAGTCTGTTCTGCCTGAAGGCATGGTACAAGATCCCTGTAACTTCCTGTCTAACTGTTCTTAGAAATTATAACATGAGGCTCAGTACTGTTCTTCTCTTGTCAATTATTAATTGTGCCTTACCAAATATTAAATGTGCGGTTGTTAAAATTAGAGAATGTAACGTCCTCAAATATTTAAGCTCAGAACATCACCCTACTGCATGTGTTATTCATGTAATATGTTAATATTTGCTCATCATGAAGATTGCCATTAATTCTGGAGCTGATGTTCACTACATTGTTCTAGTCTAACTGGGGTATTTGTTCCCAGAATAAAACAATAATAATAATTATAATAATAATAATAATAATACACTTCATGCCTTAGCAGATAACAGTCGCTCTCTTTTGTTTAATGGGGCAATACACACATAGTGAATGTTAAACAGCAACTTGGTTGATGCTTTGTTTGTCAATGGTGCGGTGTTGAAAGCAGAAAGTTCAACATCTACAGAAGCTTTAACACATTCACACAGTTCTATACAAAATAGGAATACTGAGGAACAATTATAACGTCTGGAACAGGAAATTTATTTTCACTTTTTAAGACCATTAAGGCCATAATTACTCAGTTCAATAAACCTATTTTTGAACCTGCGGTATGGCTAAAGAAGGAGAATCCATTTATGCAAAAACGGAGATGGGAGTTCATCAACATGAAGAAACATGCTGCTGATTGTCAAACATAAGCGTGACAAAATGAATAACCCAAACTGCAGTATAAAGACATAATTCCAAGTTTTTACTGAATTAATAAGTTACTTGTAAATCCACATCTACCAACCAGTTCAAACAAAAAAAATCACCCCGCTGAACTTAATATTTCAACTCATCAGCTTGGGGTAGTTTTCTCAACTACCAGTTCCTTCCCCGAATTTTGGACTGGCATCAGATCCTCACAGCCATGTTCATTGTGAAAAGTGTAAAGTATGTCTTCTATACTTTTAAATGAGTTAATAGCGGTATTGGCTTCAGATTGATTTAATCAATGGGTACAATACTAAACTCTGTTTTGAGAAAGTAATTAGATGTTATTATGTAATTACAGATGCTACTCGCTAATGCCTGTTGGTTAACTTGTTGCTAATCATTATGGTGCCCTATTGTAGTTCACTATAGAAGAATAACACCAATAGCCACTGAGGATTATAAATGTAAAAGTGCAGTTAAAGTAGCTTGTATGAGCTTCACATGCTCTGACAGAGCATACAAAAGATATACTTTTTAGGAGGTTTCCAAGTTTGTTTGTTTTTTTCCATTTTGCATGTCAAACATGCCAAGGTGAGAAATTACGTGGTGGCACAAATGACCACTTACCAGATAACACACATTAAGAATATATCTCTGCAGGGACAGATTTTGACTATAGATACTTAGTTAGACTACCTGATATTGACTTAATTCAATTCCATTAAATGGAATTTATGCATTTAATATAAAATGATTAGAATTTGAATGATGCTTTCAAATAAAACAGTCCTATACATATCCGGGTCTTATACTTGTTTCTTAACATACTGAATAATATCTTAAGAAGAGTCTGAATATTTCAAGTCATGACATTTTCAGTGTTCCTGATATACAGCAGCTGTGAACAGAATACAAGTTAAAAAAAAATAGGGAGAAAATTGAGAGAAAAATGTGTTCAGGCTAGTTAACTGTAGTAGGAGGATAGCTAATTGTATAAAATAAAAATATGTAAGTACTATATGTTTAAAGGCAATGCACTTCATTCTGCCATGGGACTGTTTGGGTGTCAATAGGAACTATTTTCAGTAGCCGGCTTGGTTAGGTTTCACAAACGAGGGAATCATGAGTACACACAAAACTGTGGAAAAAAACACTCATAAACCTGTCATATAACTTTGATGCTTGCACTACATGCAGTCAGGTTGCAGATAAACATATCAAGGGGAAAAAACTAGTCAGACTTGAAAATTTTCACTTGTGATGCAATGAAATAACACAAGTCATAGCCAAAGTTTTGTAAAAGAGTTTGTTAACTTATTATCAAAGGTCACAAAGCCGATGGTCACCCTTGACGACTAATATCTAACCAATTAGATCAAGGAAACATATGTATTTACCACACAGGTCACAATAATGCACTTTGCAACCAGTAACAGTGTCACACAATGTTTTTAGTCTAGCTGTTCGATCCCTGTCACCACATGCTTTTTAAAAGAAAAGAAAAATATGATGATGATGATGACAATAAAGGGAAGGCACTGAATACATATAGCTGTGGTTTTAACACTCAATGCTTGGACCCCTAAATGTTCTCTGCTGCTGTCTACAAAAAACTTCATATTCTACATGCACACCAGATCTTGGAAATCAAGCCCACAGTGCATTGTGGGATTACGTAACCATACTGCTGACCTGAGCTCCTTGTTTACATTCAAAGTTTAGATACAGCAGATAATGTGAGCAGTTTATTTTGATTTGGTAATGACTGATATCGCTGAATGATAAGCCCAAACATAAACAACTTTATACAGATAAACATAGTCAGAAAGCAAAAGCATGACTAATTAGTCTAATTAACAATTCCGACCTCTACAAAATTCCAAGCACTTACCTGATCTCCCCTGATTTTCTATTTTGGGTATGGCTGCAAATGCTTTTTTAAGGCGTTTAAAGACTGACTGTCACTCAAACCACAAGTAGAATTGATCCACAAAATCTAGTCACACACATTCAAACTGAATTTTTAGCCAGTCTTAAATTTGGTACGGCGACACGCACACACACAGGGGGACGTTTACTCACCAATCCACTAAAGAGAGATCTGAGGAAACCCGCATTCAAAACTCAGCACAGACAATAAACCAAGCCAAAGAATGAAGTGGGGACATTGTGCAGCTTTGAGGCAACCAGGATACGTGTCACTGCTGAATGTAATACATTACTAGCTGTTGGAGCAAGAGATGCACCTCTTCTGTTGTTTCTTTGCAGTGCACAGAGCTCTACATGTACACTATATAGGACTCTCTATCCAGTTACCACAAATGTAAAGAAATATGTCATTAAATACTGGTAAGGTATAGCTTTATTCCTTTTAATTAAACGGAAAAAAATGACCAACTCATTTCACTTACAACATAACTATTAAACGCCCAGAGGCCAAAACAAATGGAGAACAAAAAGGGTTAGGTGCCGAGCTCAGCCAATCTTCATCTGATCACTTGAAAGTATGACCAGTAGAAAACAAAACGTTAAGCTGTGCTCTCTTCTTTCTGGAATAAATACCTAAAACAGGAGTGCTGTTATGTTAAATATCAGAAGGGCAGAATGGATTGATCAATTCACAGCTCTGTTGATGTTCAGTACTGCAGCAGTCTCTGTATTGCAATATCGGAAATGTTAGAAATGGGGAAGTGTCGAACTCAAGTGTACAAGCCGAGCTGCTTTTATAACAGACATCTGGGAAGAGGTTTAAAAAGAAAACACCTGAAAGCCGATCAATGTTATTATTATATAATAAAACTGCCTGAGAATAAATACATAAATACTTGACAGTAAAACAGCTTATTAGATTAATTTGTTCTGTTGAGTTTCTTCTGCTTATATAATATTACAGCAAGATTTCATGCCTTTTTAAATTAAGAGACAATCCATTTAAAGGTTTACATACTTTGCCATTATTTTAATTGTAAATTAGTCTCTATAAACGGAATAATTGTTATTGTTATAGCCAATCGAACAATGTAATGACACAATCTCAAGCTTTATATTGTTTGTGAAAATAC
This sequence comes from Bagroides melapterus, assembly GCA_028566695.1. Lineage (NCBI taxonomy): Eukaryota > Metazoa > Chordata > Actinopteri > Siluriformes > Bagridae > Bagroides > Bagroides melapterus. The sequence goes on along the minus strand of JAOTRN010000046.1, from coordinate 21,371,889 downwards.
AGCAAATTCTGCAATTTGACAAAAAAAAAAATTACAGAGAAGACAAAGCTGTATGTAACAAGAGCCCAGTTTGCTGTTTGATATGATAAAATGCTTTTAGACTCTTTAGTAAACAGGCTTGTATAAAAGAGGAAATGTGTGCTAGTAAAACATTAAGATCATATCTCAGCAGGCTTCTCTGCACTGTTCGCATGCAATAGGTTTTGAGCAGGGCACCAGTGGCTCACATCAAGACTTGGCAGGATCCCTGATGTTCAGTCAAATGGGTCAAAGTTCGGTGCTGGAGACAGTGAGTATCAAACTCTTTCATAATTCTCCTCTGCAATGTCAGAGGTTCACATAGTCTGTACAAGACTCACGCAATCTCTCTAGGCCAATTCTCATGAGACCAGGCATAATGGTGCATATACAACACACAACAATAATCAGTGGCTCTCAGGGCCAATGAAGGAAACTCGGGCATGAATGAGCAATCCTGTTGGGCCATTTTCTCATGCCACTTGCCAGCCACCTCTGATTTCTGCCTGACTCAACAGTGACCTGCTCAGACTTTGAGAATTTGCTGCACTTCTTTCTTTACTTATTTAATGTAATAAATTTCCTTTTGCGTTTCTCCAGCACCTATAAGCCACTAACGTGATTTTTTTCTATGCCATATCATATGTTTATTTATAAATCTGTTAAGTTAACTGCCACTTAGCAAGTCTGTGGCTAAGAGGTTCTAGTGAGGTTGAGTGCTTTTCATTTGCCTTATCACAGGTTGTTTGTTGCTGTGTTTTTTACTAATATGAAGCTCCTCTAGGAGTTCCTAGATTCTGCCTCTTTGTCCACTATATACTGTGTATTTAGCCTAAAGATGCTAGCCTAGGTGCTTGCTGCCAAGACACTGGCCACACATAGAATTTGACTTACACAACCCAAGCACTGGCAGCACTACAGTGCCCATGAGGACACAGTAAACTTGACTGTCAGATTAAGACTCTGTTTTAGAGCCTAATCTTAATCTAGACACCCAGACCAACCATCTAGCTAGTCATGGTGTATCCCACATCCAGTGTGCTCTGATAAACATAATACGAAAACAGTCTGGACTACTTTCTAAGTACTCTAACCACATAGCAGCAGATAAAATCAACGAATGAGGAGCTGAAACAGTGCATTGTGGAAACGCATGCCATTTAGCTTTCAGCCATCTTTTTGGCCTAATATCTAGTTATCCACAGACGAGAAGCACAAGGATGCTATATCCACGGTAATATCTGAGAGATTTTTCTAGGACACTGAACGAGCAGGTGAAACCAGAATGTTCAACGGATCTTCGTAGTCGCTTGCTACTGCTGCTCTCGCCAAGAAAAATGACACAAATAAACCCTACATAATTCATCCAGTGTACTCAGGCAATACTTTGCGCTTGCTACCAAGACCAAAGGAAGGTTTACAGCCATGAAAGCACACTTTTTTCCTGTAAACTGTATTTCACTCATTGTGCTTTTGAGTTATCGCTTTTATCCTAGATAACTGGACTTCTAGGCAACGATATCGTGGGACTGGGCAGGTACACTGGAGATGTCCACCCCTGAAACTCCACACACTTTTAAAAAAATAAATGCAACAGCTTCATTCAATAAGAGGCAACACAAACATGCACTACTGCACTATGCACAATGAGAATCACGTTACTGACCCTACTAATCAAAAACAGTGGTTTTTGAAATAGCAAAACTGTTTAATTTGCAAGTTAAATGATAAATAAATAAAGTTCATCAGTTCAGCATTGTTCCAGAATTTGTTAACTGTTCACGCTTCCAAGAACCAAAAGATTTAATACTTGCTACATTTTTCAACCTTACAACAAGACCATGGAAAAAATTATGTACAGAAACATGAACTAGAGCTTAACTATTGCCCTACTATAAAACCATCTACAATATGGAAATTGCCATATTTTCTTGTGACAGGAAACATACCATGAAATCAGCTTCCGTTGTCTTTCTTGTACTTTAGTTCACAGTGCATTCAATGAGAGATGAAGACAGGAGCTTACTCAGACAGGAGCAAAATAAATCTGATGCAACCGAATTAATCCTGTCTGGTGTGTGCAGCTTAAACTTACTATTGAAGTGACTCTTGGCACGCAGACATCCAACACTCAGCCTGAGAACTGTTAGTTTGTCCAGTTTAGCGACGACGTCCTGATGAAAAGGCAGCAGGCTCGCTAACCGGTCCAGTTCTCCATTCAGTCGATCACGGTGCCTCTTAGAGGGATTGGACTTTGCAGGTTCAACTGAAGACTCCTTCACACTGACGAAAAGAAGGGGAAAATACAAAATTTGTTTTATATACTTAGTAACGTTACATGATCGGACTCACACACTGTGCACACAGGACAATTGTGTATTTTTGTAAGCTTTCAGCT
>JAOTRN010000046.1:21334870-21347992 GCA_028566695.1 Bagroides melapterus | reverse complement strand
ATCAGGTGTGTTCAATTAGGGTTGCATCTAAACTCTGCAGGGCTCTGGCCCTCCAGGAACTGAGTTTGACACCCCTGGTCTATAGCTTTGTGTTTAGGAGGTGTATCTAGCCCACACTGCCTGTCCTTTCTTTTAAAAGCTATTTGTTTGCCCCTTGCCGTGCATGTGAGAGACCATACTGCACTGTCTTGACCATTTGTTTAGTAACACATAGATTTTGGTCACAATAATCATACTCAGGATGCATTCTTATATATGTGGTTGTAGATTACATTACTGTCTTTAAACATATCATGTTCTTCTTAGGACACCATTGCACTATGCAGCTGCAAATTGTAACTATCAGTGCCTATTTGCTATGGTGGGTTCAGGAGCCAGCGTCAATGACCTAGACAAAAGGGGCTGCACTCCCCTGCACTACGCTGCTGCTTCTGACTCTGATGGAAAGTGAGTCACAGGATCAATTGGATTTATTTTATATAGTTGAAGATCATGACTTTACTTTTACTGTCTTCATTAGCATATTGTAAATATATAGAGGTTGTTTGTGGCAGGTGCCTAGAGTATTTGCTGAGGAATGACGCTAACCCAGGGATCCGAGACAATCAGGGTTATAATGCAGTACACTACGCATCTGCATATGGACACCGGTTGTGTCTCGAGTTGGTAAGAACAGCTCTTTGATGTCTTAAATAAAAAAAAAAAGCTTTGGTTGTCTAAATACAGCTTTCTCTAATAGTTGTTCTCATTTTGTTTTCAGATTGCAAGTGAAACCCCTTTAGATGTGGTGAGTAATAGTTATCTACTTTGTCAGATGTATTGCCAGTTTAGTCTTAAAACTCAAAGCTTTTGCTGTATCACATTGTGTTCTAGCTAATGGAGACCTCAGGGACTGACATACTCAATGATTCTGATGTTCGAGCTCCGGTTAGCCCACTTCATCTCTCAGTAAGTACGTGAGGATGTAGAAGTCGCATAGATAAAGAGGGAAACAAACAGTTGCAAAAAGAATCATTTTATAATTTGGTTAAGTTGCTAAGATCAACAGACTCGCCAGCCTTCACACATTTTGCATAGGAACTCTGCATATTAATGTCATTGTACACTAGTCTGAGTTATCATTAAAATAATACGATAAAAGCAGAAAAGCCGGTTGACATATGAACTTTCTCCAGTAATACTCATATTAGAAATCTTTGCTTGTGCATTCATCTTTTAATGAAGTTTTAATTTACATTAACCTAAATGAAAATCTTTTAATGTATGATCAAGAAGGCCAGTGTTAGACCACTGTATAGTTACAATCATTTAATGATCTTTATTAGAGGTACAGAAATTTCAGCCAGCAGTGATTCTCTGCCAAAAAGTGCCAGGAACGTCCCCTTTTTGGGTGGAAGAGGAGGAAAAAAAGGACAAAATGTTGAACAAAAATGGGAATTTTTGAAGTGTGCGCAGCAGATCAGCAGTGAAAAATGTTGTTTGCGGAACTATTTCAGTGGTTTCTGTGAACAAGAACTTACTGTGTCTTATGTACATTAGATGTCGGTATGTTTTGCTTTTGGTTTCAGTGATCAATAAATATGTAATAAATTAAAAATTTCTGGACGCTTTTTAATTTATTTTAGATTTTACACTCCACTCATCCCTTTCCAAAGGCTTCTCATTAGCTCCACTTTGGTGTTAGTGAATCAGTTGGTAAAGCCTAATACTCTATGGCTATAGACAGAGTATACAAGAGAGAAGCAAGACCTTGCAACATAGCAAGCTTGTGACTACTTGCACAGCAATTATTATTATTTGTAATACAGTTTTTGCTGTATAGGGGCACATATAGAAATCGGTGATGATTTGATATTGGTCTGTCACTGCTAGTTTATTAAATTTGAATGATTTCCATGTAGGTGGATATGTACAAAATGTTTCTGCAGTTACTTACTCTCTATAAATATAAGCAGAATATTGAAGATTAGGGTCGTGTGCTTGTGAGTATTTTTCAAAGTGCTGTTTCTCTTCAGTCATATCACGGGCATCACCAGGCCCTCGAGGTGCTCGTACAGTCTCTGCTGGATCTGGATGTGAGGACAGCACAGGGCCACACACCGCTGGACCTGGCTGCTTTTAAAGGCCATGTGGAGTGTGTGGATGTTCTCATCAACCAAGGAGCCTCCATCCTTGTCAAGGATTACACACACAAACGCACCCCCATCCATGCAGCAGGTATCCAGCAATTACATTTACATTTACATTTAGGTCATTTGGCAGACGCCCCTATCCAGAGCAACGTACAAAAGTGCTTTTAAGTCTGTCTTTGAATAGATTAGCTCAGGTTCAGTAAGTTACACATATACAACAGGGAAGAAAGTGCTAGGACAAGTGTTTTGTGAAATAAGATTCATCCACATAATTCAGAATTCACAGCACTGTTACAGGAGTGTTTGACAGACTTATAGTCTGTAGTACACAGTAATGTTACACATTTTAATTTGTTTAGTTAAACTCTGGAGTTTTTTTAAGGGTGAATTTGTTAAATAAAAGCAAGCCATTTTAACACCACTAACATGCTAAATTAACAAGGGCTTGTTAGAACTCACAATGAAAAAGTTCTAACCCTTGTGATTTCTTTGCAGCCACAAACGGCCACTCTGACTGTCTACGTTTATTGATTGGAAATGCGGACATGCAGAGTGCAGTTGACATTCAGGATGGTATTGGGCAGTAAGTTGTGCTGTTCTAGATATATTTATATATTCAGTCTTTTTCCCATTCTGTTATTTAGACTGCTCAATCTACGGTGATGTAGTAATGCTTCAATAGCAAGATTACTAAAGGATGACTAAAGGGTTTGAGTTGCTTTTCAAACAATATATTTTCTCCCTGCATGGGCTGGCCATCTTTGAAAAACTTTAGACATGGTTTATTATAATGTAGTGCACAATACCTGTTTTTGATCCTTGCAGGTGTAGCATAAAAGACTATAGTGCTAGCCAAATGTTCAAGGTTCCTAACAAAACAGGCCTGTCTGATATCCTCACCAGTGCTGCTACAGTGACTGTAAAGAATGTGCCAATAGAAAGCTTTGTAATTATTTCGTTGAAAGTGCTTTACAATCTCTGTATAAACAGGAGTGAATCTAAGCTAATCTCTCAGGTCTGAGAAGCTTTGTTTTTGTTTTTTTTTTCCCTGTGAATAATCCTCTCTCAAACTGTGTTTCCCAGGACACCTCTGATGCTGGCTGTGTTGAGTGGTCATACAGACTGTGTGTATTCTTTACTCAATAAAGGAGCGAATGTAGAAGCCAAAGACAAGTGGGGCCGCACTGCTTTACACAGAGGGGTAAATGAGCTATTTATTTCTTTTACTTTTACATACAGCATGATTATTATTTTATTTTACTATTATTTTGTTAATTTTTTATTGTTATTTTTATTTTCATTCTTTTGCAGTACAGTAAGGGTGTAACACAGGTTTTAGGTAGAAATATTATGCGCTGTTCACATGATGTGTTAATTCACTCACATCATTCAGTACATAATTCCTCTCAACTAGACATGGGCATGATTTCTATCCGTTTCTATATTTTTCTGATCCATTTTGCACAGTTACAAATTTGCCCCTGTCTGCATTTTATAATGAATGTAGTTGGTTCTATTTTGGAAAATACTTTATATGAACCTTTCTGCAAACTTTAAAATAAAAAAAAAAAAGTCTTCCTTCCTACTTATTAATCTGACAAGTTTGTTCAATCCTTATTTTTCAGTATGTGATTCTCGGTCATATTGTCAGTCTTAGGATAGAGTCCTGCATTTATGCAAATGTGTTGGTGTCTCCTCCAGGCAGTGACAGGACATGAGGAGTGTGTGGAAGCCTTGCTGCAGCACAATGCCAGTTTCATGGTGCGGGACTGTAGAGGGCGCTCTCCTGTACATTTGGCTGCCGCCTGTGGTCACGTGGGGGTTTTGGGGGGTTTGCTACATGCAGCTCAATCTTTGGATTCTATCCCTGTCATCACAGACCACCAGGGATACACACCTCTGCATTGGGCCTGTTACAACGGTGACTACACAATACACTCTGCTCTCTCACACACACTGATGACAAGGTTGTATTACATGGTTATATTTTATCAGAGCAAATGGGTCTGTCATTTGGACTACATGGCAATTCTTTTCTTCTTTCTAGGTCATGACACATGTGTTGAAGTGCTGCTAGAACAAGAGTTGTTCCACAAGGCAGAGGGCAACTCCTTCAGCCCACTTCATTGTGCTGTGTAAGTCTGACAGATTTTGGTGTGGATTGGGAAAATAGATTAAGAAATATGGGCTGACTAATACAAACTGAATGTTTTTGAATTGTAGGATAAATGACAATGAGGGAGCAGCCGAAATGTTGATTGACACTTTGGGTCCGGCCATCGTCAACACTGCTGACTCAAAAAACAGGTAAGAGAGTAGATAGTTTCTATTTATTTGTAAATATATATAATATTACACAACACTATCATACAAGGTGTGTTTTTAGAGTGCTAATAAGAAAGTTATACTTACAACTTGCAACCCTTTTCTAAACCTAAACCCTCTTTGGATGACAACAGTAAATAGAATCAGCATTAACTTAGAACCTGGAGTTATACCAATTAGAACACGTACAGTATTTATCTAACGCGTGCAGCAAAAATAGATTTGTTTTGATTCCTGCAGGACTCCGCTTCATGCCGCTGCATTCACTGATCACGTGGAGTGTCTGCAGCTTCTGCTAGCCCACAATGCCCAGGTGAATTGTGTCGACTCTGGTGGCAAAACCCCGCTTATGATGGCTGCTGAAAACGGACAGACAAATGCCGTTGGTAAGACCTCTCCAACATCCAAGCCTGTTCATGTGGTCAGTGTTTGCTCTGCCATGAATTCCAGTGGCTAGAATTAATAGTTTGACAGGTTGAGTGCCAGTCCTTGTTGCAATGAGACACACTGGGCAGGTGTTTTGGAGAAAGTGACATCTTATTAAAACACCAGCTTGTAGCCTCAGTGTTCTAATGTAGCTGAAATCTGAAAGGAGAAATGGTGTGTATTTTGTAACTACAGTAAATGTAATTACTTAAAGCCATTCAGACTTTCCCAGCAAAGTGAAGAAATTCATTTTTGGCAAGTGTTAAAATAACTAAATTATCTCCATATCTAGCTTCACAAGAGAATCTACAAATTTATCACTTCCTCAGAAACACATTGTGCACCACAAAATCAGTCAGTGTGATGGCCACTTTGTGACAGTTCTGTCTTTTTTGAAGGAAAAAAGTGAAGGGCTTTCATTTTTGTGGAAATTCAGAAGTTGAGTTCAAACTAATAATGAAGGAGGACTGAAGCAGACCATTTTAGACATAAAATTCAACGTCAGTGGTCAAACTGCAACTGTTTGATGATAGAGATTTTGCAATAAATTAAATGAATTCTATCAAAGATTACTTGTACACATAAGAGTAATGTAATTGCAATTCTCTCTGTCTGTCTGTCTGTCTGTCTCTCTCTCTATCTCTCTCTCAGAGCTGTTGGTGAGCAGCGCAAAAGCAGACCTGACCTTGCAGGATGCCAACAAAAACACTGCACTACACCTGGCCTGTAGTAAGGTCAGTCACAGCCACCATGCTACATACACACTCATACACATGTAGTGTGGGGTATAAAAGTCTGAAAAGACTTGAATTTGAAAAGTGATGTATGTAAAAATAAAGGTATATAAAAGATGCATATACACTGCCAGTCAGAATTTAGCCATGCACAAGGATTTTATTTATACTTTATTTTCTACTGGTTTAGAATAATATTGTAGCATTAACATAAAGTAACACACATGCATTTATTGAGTGTTAAAACCTTTCATATTTTTAATTATTAACAGTATTCCTGATGAAGCGTAGCACATTATTTTGTTATTAACCAACTTCATCCAGAAGTCTCTGCTTAAAGTTTCCAAATTGGCCAAGTATCAAACTGTTGCTATTAATTTCTAAAGTAGAATTACGTGTTTGTAGAAACATTTCATTTTTTATAAAATAACTTTTAGAAAGTACTTAGTAAAAACTTATTTCTATAGGGGCATATAGGGGATCTTTGAGTAGAGTATAAATAAAGGCATAATTCAGTCAGCCTTAATTATTGTGATTGTCTTCTTCTGTAGGGTCATGAGACCAGTGCCTTGTTGATTTTAGAGAAGATCACAGACAGAAATCTCATCAACTCCACTAACGCAGCCTTACAAACGTATGTATGACTATATGTATGGGGTGTCACATGTACAATACAAATTAACAAGCTATCTTTATAGGGCAACAGCTGACATGGAGTCATTTTTTTTGTGTAGGCCGCTGCACGTGGCTGCCAGAAACGGACTGATTGTTGTGGTACAGGAGCTGTTGGCCAAGAGTGCAAGCGTGCTAGCTGTTGATGAAAATGGTAACTCGTGCTTGAGAAGGAATTATCATAATCCTTCAGATTTTATCGTAGCTTTTGGGTTTCCTGAAAGTTGTGCAGTGTACTAATACCTGTCATGAATTGCCCCATCCCAGGATACACACCTGCCTTGGCTTGTGCTCCCAACAAAGATGTGGCAGACTGCCTAGCTCTTATCCTGGCTACCATGATGCCTGTGTCTCCCAGCAGTAGGTCTGTGCCCAGCCTTCCGTTCAGTACCATCAACCACTACACTAGCCCAGCCAAGAGTGCCACATTCGACAGCTTGCCCATGCTTCGCAGCGGACACAGCTCCTACTGCAGCTTCAACAGCATTGGCCATCATGGCTTCTACAAGGATGACGAGCTCAATGACTCTGACTCGGAGACCTACTGAGAGAGATGAAGAGAGAGAGGGAGAAAAGAAATTTCATCCTTAATCACCTGGAGGCAGCTTTGTCCTAGCATCTGGCCACTGTGCAGAGCCTCGAGCCCCCCCAACCCCCTACATGCGCACACAAAAACAAACACAAACATATAAAAGCCCAGCAGGATCCCCCTACCACCCCCTAGCCCCTCTATCAATCTGCCTCAGTCTTAACCAGCACCTTTCAGCAGATACCTCAGAGTACCTTCTGCTTCTGTCGTTAAATGGCTTACTTCTGATTTGCTCTGGACAGCCGGACCACCGAGCTGCCTCCCTACATGGCAATAGAGTAACAAAATCATCAGCCTGGGGACCAATGTTTTGTAGCTGTAGTTTGAAACTGATTTCTTTTCTCTTTTGGGATTAAGCTCTTTTTCAACTGGTTTTTGAAAACAAGGGCAGATTTTAAATTGTCCCATGAGAAGACAAGGTTGATTGTGTGAAGCTTTCAAAGTGATCCCTCATGCACACTTAATTCCACAGTTGCTACTTTGCATAGGGGGAAAGAGATGATTTATTTTTTAAAAGCAGGTTTTTACTACATGTCTATGTCCTGTATCCCTCTGAGTGGGGGGAAAAAATTATAGCATTTTCTTCTATTTTCAAATCATAGAGGGGCAAGTGGAGAAAAATAAATATTAGCTTTGTAATGCTAAAGGAGATGGGCATAAAGTTCAAGCTAACCATTGCTGTCTTTTCCTTAAAAATAAATTATTCTTTTTACCTGTATTTATTTTTAGTTTCCACATTTCATCATCTTGTGCCTTCACATATTGCTGTCTGGATGTAGGAAAGGGGCAGTTTGGAGAACAAACCTATGATGCACAAATAAAACACTATGTTTGTATTTAAAAGATAAAGCACTGAAACCGGACTGAAGCAAACAGCTCCCAGCCTGCTTTGCTCTGGATGAAGAACACTGTGTAATCCAATGTTAGGACAGCATCTGGTCTCTCTGTATGGTGAAATCTGAATATTAATGTTATATATTTTCCTGGCTCTTATGAATTCTTGGCTTGATTTGATTAGATAATGAGACCACTTGATCCTGGGTATGTCAAAGTTATTTGTCTTTTCTCACATTGATTTTGGAATGATTTGAAACTGGATATTCATCTCTGTTTGTTTGTTGGCTCAATGAAAGTGGAGCAGCGTTGTGTTTTTCTATGCTTTTGTGTAGGATTGGCAAGAAATTAGCTACCAAAGTGACTGCTCCCTACCATTCAGCACAAGAGATTCATGTATATTTTATGGTTGGCTGAATAAAGAAATGTGATTTTAGATTTGTGGCGTGCTTGAGTAATGCTGTTATTTCATAATTTAGTAACAAAACATGTTTTAATTGTAGTTGTTTGTGTAATAGTGTATAAAATCCTCATAATGAGCACATATCAGAATGCTGTTTGGTTTGATCAAATAATTAGATTAATAATTTATTAATTGAACACTATCAGCACCCAACAGTTAATACTTTGAGGCAAGGACCTCATTAGAGAAATGAACAGCACTGAGACCCATATTTATGGAGGAGGAAAACAAAAGTAGGTAGATCACTGACTAATGCACTGGGATACTGATCTGCTGTTCTATTCAAATCTCAGCATCAGCACAGCTGCCACTGGTGGGCCCTTAAGCAAGGCCTTTAGCCCTCAACTGCTCAGATGTAATCTGACACAATTGTTAGTCATGTTGGATAAAAGCATCAGCCAACTGGGATAAAAAAAAAAGTTCACACTTTACAGAAATATGAAATGCAATGCATTTGATTCTTCTCTGGCTTTCTGGAGATTTTTTTTACACTTTAATTGAGGAGATATGTCTCATTTCTGCCTTAAGTCTCCATAGTTTAAACTCCATACAGAGGCATAACAGTCAGGTAAGGCAGGCCTGATTTGGGGAGCCTCGGTTTTGAGAGAGCCCCCAGAAGGCCAAGAGTTCTTCAAGTCCATAAAACTGTCAAATGCAGAATGCCTCCAAAATGTCTTCAGGCAGTGGATAGCACTATATTACACTATATATTGAATTGTTGCACCTTTCAGAATTATGAAACCTTACAAATCTGGAAGCCAGAAAAGAAAAAGAGATGACAGGAAGCAGAACTGTGGGAAATCTAATAGTTCACTCAATTAATCATGACAATTATGCTAGGGCATTTAATAATGTAACACTAACCCAACATCATTGTCGAGAAAGTGTTAATTTGCTAGCTAACCTGCTAAAATTCATCATTTCATCAAATTCCTAAAGTGTATATAAAAAGTTTATACAGTATTTCGTTCCGGGCGACTAATTTGTCTGGAGAAGCGGCATTTCAAGAGTACTGATCATCTGAAAACTGGAACATGACACTGTCCATGTTCGCTAGATTAAACTACATTTCTAACAACAGTTTGTTACCGTGAAGCTGTGAGTCAGTGTACAGGCTGCTTGTATGAGGAACCACCCACTCCATTGAAAAAAATAAATAAACGTGATATTGATGCACATTGGCTTATGTCATGAATTCTTTTTCATTTCAAGAGATGCAGCTCATGAACGTGCGTCATTTATTAATGATTCCGACCCTTTTCAGATACAGATAACTGTATCATCTGAGACTGACTCTCAAAGGTGCAGGACATCCTCAAACAGAGGATCAGGGCGAGAGCTAAAATCACCAAGGATCTGCCTCATCCTAATAACTCCCTCTTTCACTATTGAATCCAGAAAAACAGCATTTAATAGAATGTTTTGTGCCTCTAAGTAGAGTGCCTATACTACAATAAAATAATAATTAAAAAAAAGAAAAAGACAAAAACAGAAAGCTCCTCATTTATAAGCTTTAATCATTAGTGGTCCTCATTCTCTGCACACTACTCTCATTGCCCGGGTAATTGTCTACCTACACTCCCCTTAATTGTTTTTTACTCCCATACTCTGCATATCTTTTAAAGGTCAAAACCATGCATATCGTAATTAAGCGTGATATTCTGAGAAGTGAGACGTTAATGACGGTCACACCGTCTAACGAATTAATTATAACACAATATATCATGTGATCTTCAATTATTTGAAGAGGAAATACTAATTTGTCTGGAAGGTGAGAATTCTTCATGAGGGCTAGGTCTCTGTGTATAAAAGGAGAGAAAGGAGGGATGGAAAGAAACAGGGGAAATTCAGCTGTGATTTAGATCTGAAGACTAAGATAAAGATGTAAGTTAAGTGTTATAATGTAGATAATGTTCGGCAGTTTTTGCAGTATTCCTCATAACGGAAGTGTGCAAGTAGCTGATGATGATGATGTGAGTGTGTGTGTGTGCGTGTGTGCGTGTGTGTTTGCGACAGGTTGACTGTATTGGTTTTAGCAGCAGTGATCCTGGTCTCAGTTGAATCGGACACCTCGAGCACAGAAGAATGGAAATCTCTGAGCAATCCAAAAAGCAGATTGCTGGTGAGCTGAACTTTCTGATCTCTGAAATCTGTTTACAACTATGTTCCTAATATTCTGTTTAGCTCTAGTGATTACAAGATTCACTTGAAATGCCACTGGCTCCAGTAACAGCTAAATGTTCTTCCTTATTTGTTGGTCTCTTTGGATAAAATTCTCTGCTAAATAAAAATTGTAAAGTAAATATCAAATTCATTTCTGCCTTTGACATTTGAGTGTCAGTTATGCATTTTGCAGAAAAGGTTTTCCTATACTCAATGACATTTTATTATTATTATTATTATTATTATTATTATTATTATTATTAGTAGTAGTAGTATTAGTATTATTATTATTATTAATAATAATAATAATACAACTACTTTGTTCCAAGTTTTTCCAGATTCTACAGTCGTATCTTGATGGACGAGAAGGTCAAACTGAAGGCAAAAAATTACATATGGTGGAAGATGTGGACAGCAACCTGGGAATTACTGCACTGGACAAATACAGCAACTTTCTCTACAAAAGCTTTTATGATGTTGAATAACAGTACAACAAACGAGATTTTATTATATATGTATTAAACCAGATATATTAAACATTATCCTGTTAGTAGTAGATACCTCATAAAATCATTAAAATACCAGTGTCAGAATTATTTTCAGTGTGTTCATATGAGTTTAAATGTCTCGCATTTGAGACCATGATCGTCGCTCTGGATAAGGCGTCTGACGTAAATGCATTTGCAGTTATATTATAATTGAAATGGATGGGATTTCTCTCTTCAACCAGCTTTGCACTGTTATATCGATAATTTACAATTCACAGAGATTATGTGGTTTATTAATTTTGAATTATCTCAGATAAAGAGCCAGTCTCTGGATGTTTGAATAAACCTTCTCTGGATTTTCTAGGAGATTTTATAAAGAATGCGGCTGCGCAGATTGTGACAGTTAATGATCAGCTTGAATGCACCTGTTTTGCTTACAGCGTTCTGCACTTTGGTCGTGCTGCTGTTATTCTGCGCCTGTTACAAGTTAAAGTTATGGAGGATCTCACAGGAGCTCAGCTTATTGCTGAAGCACTGAAGGCTCAGGTTAGTGTAATAATTTAGAAAATTCTTTATACTCAATCAGACAAAGATCCAGATCCCTCAAAATCTTTAGGTAGTTCAATTAAGCAATGTGTGGTTGCTTCTGTGTAACACAGCAGCTATGAAACGTCCGACAACAAATAACACACGTTTCAATGGTGCAATTGTCAATTATATTAACTTGGCTTCCAAACAGTCGAATGTTTAAATGCGCATAAAAGTGATGCCATGACAGTCCTGGCTAATGCTAACTCTAGTTTGTGGGCTAACTCTTGGAAGTTTGGGGGGCGGAGTTTTGTGTACATTGGTGAAAATGGGAATGGATTCAATGAGAAAAAAACCATATTTTTCTCCACCTGTTTAACTTCTGTAGAATTATTACACAGATATTGTCGACTGCACATTAATTCATTGTCTATTAATTAATGTTTTAAGACTGTTACATCAGGTAACAAATGCTACAAGGTGGACAGGTCACCTTTGTCATAGTTTCAAGTTCAAGTTTGACGTGGTTGCTCAGCCCGAGAGATTATGCTTTAAAACAAAAACCTGACTGCACATTTAAAATCAATAGTTGGGCGGAAGTAAATTTCTGTTCCAAAATAAAAGCCTGACTTCCTTTACCCAATAGTGTTTATATGGTAATATGGTAATAAAGCAAACATTATTCATTTATTCATCTTCAGTAATAACTTTGGCTGATCAGGGAAACACTGGGTCTGGAGGTTGACCTGGATGGGTGCATGAGGCAGGAATTCACCTTGGATGGGACGCCTGTCCATCACAGAGCACTTTCACATACTCATTCACAACTAGGAGCAATTTAGTCAGCAATCCACCTAAAAGCCTTTTTTTGTGAGCTAAGCGAAAAACTGAGGACTTGGATAAGTCCTGGTTCCCGGTAGCTGTAAGGCACTGTGCCACCCACAGCCAACATTATCTATTGTAGAATTTCCTAAAATTAAACATCAGTATCTTTATCTTTTCCACATTATCCTCATGCATTGTCACTTTCACAGTCACCAGATTATCTCTAAACTTTAAACACTAAATATTAATTTAACTATGTAGTAAAATTATAATGTAAATTCTGTGATAAAGTTAGTTTAGCATTAAATCCATCACCAATCCAAGCCGATGCACATGAGCATGCCTGTGGTGCTTTGTATGACCTAGTGCACTGTACTAATAATGAAAAATGGGGTTGGTGCTTTCATGTAGTTCAAATATTTATCATCTTATGCACAAACATCTGTTAACAGCTGCTCTTGTGTTTAAGACAGACAGCTTGTCATTTAAATGCTCCTAATCAGATTGAATAAAAAAAAGAAAAAAAAAAATCTTTAATCATTTGTTTCAATTCAGATTTATTAAACCTATTTCTCATCATAATTTATAGTTTTATGGGATTATCTATTGGCAGATTATTTTGATCATTCATTCAAGAAGGAAGCAAAGTAATATGTAAAAAAATGTAATGCTTAAAAATATGCATAGAAATAAAAAATCCTTTTTTCCATCAAAAGTATGAACCTAATCCACCTCAATGTGTGTATTTAATCTTGTACATAGTCCAATATGTTCTAACGCCAATTGTAACACTGCAGAATGTGAAGTACATGTTTGGCATCGTTGGGGTTCCCATCATTGAGGTTGCCATGGCAGCCCAGGCTGCTGGCATCAAGTACGTGGGCATGCGCAATGAACAAGCGGTAAGAGCACACCCCTTCACAGCCAACTAATGAAACGTATA
>JAOTRN010000046.1:21301032-21318835 GCA_028566695.1 Bagroides melapterus | reverse complement strand
AACAGAAGCCATCGGTGGTCACGTTAATTAGACCCTGAGCTTCATCCAGCACTCAAGGGAGTGTCCCGGTGTCTCTCTTCCCACAATTCCACAGATGGGCAGGTGTAGTTTTCTGCAGGATTTTAGTGATGAGCATCAGTGAACAAATGGACGGAGGACAAATGGTACAAATGTGGGGTTATGAGAGTGGTAAGAGGAGGGTTCCACTCATGGAGGAAGCTTGCAGTGTTGCAGTGTAATTTAGCTTAGTGCTGAAGCTACCATAAATCACTTGTCTTCCAGCAAGCCTTGTCTCCTCTCTCTCTCTCTCTCTCTCTCTCTCCAATACTACTCTGCCTTTCAGAAGCACTCTAGAGACTCAGCATCCTCACATGCTTTTTACTGTGTTGTCTCTTAAGCAATATTCTATTCATTTTAAGAGTGTGATAAATCAAAGAGAGTCGATCAAGGAATCGATGACTAATGCTGAACCGCTTTAACGTCACAGGGAAAACTAATTTTCTATATCGTTCTATATTACGCTGTATGATTATATATGCATAGGCTTTGCATGTGCTCTAACGCTGCAGAGTTTTATGTTAATGCATAAAATCAGATTCATGAAGGTCTCAGTCAGGAGCTGTTGTTTAAAGTTCTGCATTACTGCAGGGTCGCACTGGATCCCCGGGCCTGCCAGGACGACAGGGACCAAACGGATGGCCAGGACCCAGTGGGCCCAAGGTGAGCTGGCACTTGTACACAGTGATGTGCTGTCTGAGGGGTGGCAGTAGTGCAATACAAAGTGATGTGTGTTTTTCAGGGAGAGAAAGGTGACTCTGGACTGATGGGCTTGCCTGGAGCACGAGGACCAATAGGACCCAAGGTCTGTGTTGCCTAGAGCTGAAACCTCGCTAAGTGCTAATTGTGTTTTTGACACCCACTAGGCAAACACTACAGGGAATATCTGAAAATTCATCGTATAATTCTTGTCAATTTAATTTCTCATTGCTCCATTTTTATTTTCTGTGGTGCAGGGATTGCCTGGATACAAAGGAGAAAAGGTAGATATGTTCTCTAATAGATGAATTTTTTTAATTACTGCTGAACTTCACAAAATCCTTGGTCAGCCAATGTTTCAGCATTTTCCCCCCATGACCTTTTTTTTTATAGGGCTCACGGGGTGACCGAGGCGAAGCGGGCCAAAAGGGTCAGAAGGTGAGATTGGTGTTGTCCTTTCAGCTGTCAGATCTGATGATGTGGATGTCTGGTGTCTAACAGTGTAGTGTGCTGTGTTTCAGGGCACAATGGGGCTGGCGGGAATGCTTGGCCAGAAGGTGAGGAAATGAGTTTTAATCAGCGTACCTGCTGAATACCAGTTAGGAACATTGATAAATACATTTACTGTATGTGATCATTATTCAGGGTGAGATGGGCCCAAAAGGAGAGTCTGGCATCCCAGGAAGCAGAGGACCCACTGGGCAACCAGGAAAGAGAGGCAAACAGGTGAGGAATTCCTTCCTATCTGTATCTACAGATAACACCAGCATCTCTTTTCTTCTGTTTGGCTCATCATCATCTATATGTGATTTAGGGTCCAAAGGGAGACATTGGTCTGACAGGATCAATGGGACCAGCAGGTCCTCAGGGACCCCCCGGTCATCCTGGTCCTCCTGGTCTGCCTGCTTCAGGTGAGTTTTTAGGCTAAGCACATACGATTTCCAGTTCTGTGCTGAAACTCTATACTACTCAAGGCTTGTACAATAACTGTGAATCATAGAACTGAAGATTATAATTACTTGAAGCTACATTAAAAAAAACAAAAACAAGCCACTGATGTTTTACTTTCTTTAGGACTGACTTTTGCTTCATTGGAGGCTCTCAATACCTGGATAGAAACAAATCTCAGGGTTACCGGGTTGATAGAAAAACATTTATATCAACAACAACAGGGGATCCTTTTAGCCCTCAGAGCAACTTGATCTGCTGTGCTCGAGTCCAAAGGCATGACATCATGCCTTTAAATTAACAGAGAGAGAGAGAGAGAGAGAGGGAGGCCAAGTTCTTTACAGATATACAAACATTATGTAACCATCTCATTACTGACACCTTCGTTAAAGTTCTGGATAAAAAAAAGTAATTACTCCTGTGAAAGACAATAAGATGATTTCTGCTCCAGTGCTGTTTTATAAACTTTATGAATTTTATAAACATACAGCCGTAACGTAGTGCAGGTAACGTAGTCCTTCAGATTACTGCTGATTTGGCAGAATGCACCAACACTTCTGCATTATAAGCAAGACATATTATTGCTCCTGGTTTGTCCACGCTGATGGCGACGGTGTCATTTTACACCTGACGTCTCCAGAATCTCTCAAAAAATAAATAGCAAACATGTTCGTGGAACACGCTCGCACAGCACCACTTTATTAGGAACAACGTTACCACGTTCATGCAGTTATAACCGTATGATTCGTCATAAACAGATAAGAATAATAGCTATAAACTCTTCTTATCAGAAGCCAAAAACTGGAATTTAGACCGGCGGTAGACCAACACCTTAATCAATAGGCCACTGATTAAATGATGTTAATGAATGTGCACTTTCTCTCTGGACACACCACACCTCATGGTCAGTGATCATTCTCTTAGTATTGCATACCTCATGATGTTGGATTCGTTACGTAGCATATGACAGACAGCGCATGGTGATGAGATGCTTAATGTGCGTATACTTAACGTCCGTTTTCTGACCATATGAATGTGATGTGAACGCTCTTCTTATCTCCAGGCCTGTACGTAGTGGGGCCTAAAGGGGAGAAAGGGCAGCCAGGCCTCCCAGGAAACTGTGGCTGTAACTCGCTTGTGAACCCTTCTAGCTCATTTGAACAGCACTCCAAGACCAGCTATCCCAGAGTACCTGCGGTAAGCTAGTGGTTTTTTGTTTAGCATAATTAAGCCTACACAAAGGTTTATTTCCTGACTTAAAGTGTAAATAAACAACAAACAGCCATAACGTTGAAACCAGTACGTGAAAAAACGATGATTATCTCATTACAATGGCAGTTGTTTTGATGAGGTGGGATGTATTAAGCAGCAAGTGTACAGTCGCTCTCTCGAATACTAAAAACTACCTGAACATTGTTACACTTTTTCACAGGAACATATTCCCTTCATTCAGAAGGATAATTTGCTCTGCCACAAGGCAAAAATCGTTCGGGAACGGTTTGAGGAACAAAGATTTCAGGGTGTTGACTTGGCCTCCAAATTACCCAGAACCATAGAAGCTCTTCCTCACATCTCCTCACACCATAACGTCTAACGTCTTAGTCCCAGAAACCATAGCACACCTTCAGAGGTCTTGTGAAATTCATACCTCGACAGGTCAGAGCTGGTTTGGCTGCACATAAAGGACCTACACAACGTTAGGCAGGTGGTTTTAATGTTATTGCTGATTGGTGCATCTCTGGGAATAATTAGAGAATAGACAAACCAAAGCATTGTTAAAGGAAATCAATTCTACTCCTTGTCTTTTGTCAACTGCAGCTGATATGTTATGATGTCATAAGTCTCACAGTCATACTGCTGTATGATCAGACAGTTATCTCACTCATTCCCTTTTTTCAGAAAGCTGATTAAAACGGTCTGTTACCGTGTATTTTTTTTTTAACTTCCTCACTACTGTTAAATCTCACTACAGGAAACTGTGAACACCGTTATCCAATCAGCCAATCACAGGGCAGGAGTGTAATTCATAGCATCCTGCAGATACAGGTGTAGAGTTTCAGCTCAACTAAGTATGGAGAGTTGATCATTACAAAAGTTCAGGAGATGTGTTTTACAACTGTTCACTTTCAGACGTGTTAGAAACAACATTCATCTGCTGTTTGTAGCCCGTCCGCTTCATTTCAGCATCTTCTCCATTCTGTGATGCCTTACATGGTTTACTTTTTTTTTTTTTTTTTTTTACCTCTGATCTCTCTCATAAAAGTATTTCTTCCTGCAGACATGCTACCCACTTGATATATTGTAGGGTTTTTTTTTGCTCCGCTCTGTGTAAGCTAGAGATATTTTTGTGTTTAAAATCCCTGGAGATCAGTTTCAGAAATACTCCAACCAGCTTGTCTGGAAAAAAAAAGCACTGTCCCTCACTACAGCACACAAGAAGGGACTCAAAGCTGATCCTTGATGCAGCCCCACTTTCACCTTGAACTCCTACAGCACATCTCACTGCTGTCATACTCTCCTCATACATATCCTGAACTACTCTGACGTACTTCTCTGCCACTCCTGGCATCCTCATACAGTACCAGAGCTCCTCTCTCAGCACTCTGTCATACACTTTCTCTAAATCCACAAAGACGCAGTGTAGCTCCTTTTGACCATCCATCTACTTCTCCATCAACTTTCTCAGAGCAAAAACAGTATCAGTTGCTCTTTCTGGGAATAAAGCCATACTGCTGCTCACAAATATCCACTTCCATTCTTAGCCTAGCTTCCACTACCCTGTCCCGTAGCTTCATTGTGTGGCTCATCAACTTTACACCTCTGTAGTTGCTACGACTACAACTGTAGTTGCACATCACCCCTCAATTTACATATTCATCTGAAAGTTCATTCTTGACAGCACTATATAGTACAGTATATGAGAGCTTTCTGTCTGTAAACATCAAGAAATGCCTTTTTCTCTTCTCTCATAATCCTGAGAGACATCAGCGAGACTAAAGCCACTGAACGTCGGTATGATTTTCCTCAGAGAACAGAGAGCTCCGTTACGTCTGCATTCTGATAGCTAAAAGCCCGTACCAGCAGGTTCAGGAAGAGCTTCTTCTCGGAAGCTGTGTCACTGCTGAACTCATCCCCATCCGGTTAATTTGCACCTTTGCACTTTACACGCATATAATTTGCACTATTCTGATCCCAATGGTCATTATTTGCACTATCACTATTCATTTATCTTGCACAAACTGCACACTGTCTAGTATTGTTTTGTCAGTCAGACATGATATTTATGACTCCACCTGTTATTTGTCTTGTATTTTTCTACTGTCCATAATGTACATAGTTTAACCCTCTAACTGTACATATATTAATTCTGCTTAAACTGTATATTTCAATTCCTCTAGCCATTACCCCTGCACTCTATATTTATCGATATATTATACTGTACATCTGTATATAATAATTTATTACACTTTCACTGGTCTACTGTATGTCATAGACTTACTATGCTGCAGTTAACCTGCACTTTATCTGTATATGTTCATTATATTCTTGCACTTCTGGTTAGATGCTAACTGCATTTCATTAACTCTGTACGTGTAATCTGCTTAATGACAATAAAGTTGAATCTAATCTAAATCAAAACACAGTCACAACACTTCAACAAGCAGGGATTGGCAGAAGGAACACAGCACTATAAATAAGTGGTACTGATTAATCATGTAAATACAAGTGTATTAATTCCTATAAAATGTTACATGTGATATACGCACCGAACAGCCGTAACTGTAAAGCCACTGACGGGTGACGTGAACAACACTGAATATCATTACAGTGGCACCTGAAAAGAGTGGGATACGTTAAGGCAGCAAGCGAACAGTCCGTTCTCAAAGTTGATGCATTGGCAGCTGGAAAAATGTATAAAAGAGTGACTTTGAGAAAGGCAATGTCCACAGTGTGTTGGTTTTAATGGCTGTCTTGCAGATTTTTGTGGTGAATAATGAACATGAACTGGACCGTCTCCACACTGATAACGCACTGGCTTTCCGGAAAGATCAGAGGACTCTATATTTTAAGGATGCTGATGGATGGTTGCCAATTCAGGTATCTATTTGTTGAAACAATGCAATGCATATCATATTTTAATAAACCCATTCATGGGGCACTTGAGCGACTAAGCCTTGTTAAGGTTTGATTTTTAGCTAAACATCGTCATTCTTACCTCAGGAACTCTCATCCTTAGAGCTAGTCTGCCTCCATCCCTAGGTGGGACAAGGCTTACATATTCCAATATTTTTAACCTAGTCTGTTATGTATATTGCTGTAAATGCTTCAAGATTTGATGAAGAAAGAAAAAAAATTCTGATCCTTTGGGATTATTGAAGGTGGTAACTGAATCACGTTACGGCTGTCAAACTGTTAATAGATAATTAATTAGTATTAATTAATAATTAATAGAGCGCATTAATGCTTAAACATCAAACTGTTCTTTCATCGTAGCTAACGCCGTTTCAGTCGACCGAGCATGCTCCAGATCAGGAAGGTTTCTGTGGAGATGGCATCGTGCAGGTGGAGAACGGAGAGGAGTGCGACGACGGGAACAAGGTGGTCACAGACGGCTGTGTCAGTAAGTATCGGTTCTGATTCTGTTTTAAACGGAACTGATCTGTCCTCCTGTGTGACTTGTTTATAAAACTGCGTCTGTGTGTCACAGAGTGCAGACACGCGTTCTGCGGCGATGGCTATCGATACGACGGAGCTGAGGAGTGTGATGGAAAAGACTTTGGATATCAGACCTGCAACTCGTATCTGCCTGGGTAAGATCCAGATGAAGCGTTCTATAATATGATTAATTAAATAATGCTAATGCTAACTATTTTAGGTTTACTGGAACAATGCATATAATGTCTGTTTTTGTTAACCAACATCCCCAGATCTTACGGACATCTTAAATGCACGGCAGAGTGTTTCATCGACTCCACAAGCTGCAAATATTTTACATGAGGAGATGAGAGAACACACAGAGCCCCACACTTTCTTGTGAAAGTAGCAGGGAACAAGACTGAAGGCACTGCAGACAAACAGACTACATATAAAATACAGTTGATTTTGGGGCAGAGGGATACAAACATGCATAATTACACTAGTTTGTTGCAGTGCTGCTGAGAAGAAGCCACATAGTTCACTGGAGAAAAAAAAAAAAGAAAACAGAGCACTCTGCTCAGTCACGGCAACCGCACAGGACCCATTGCTCTCTGTCTTAAGGACTCAACCAGGATGCTGTTCTCTGTTCTGTTCAGCCTTCTCACTGTGGTGCTGGACACCTGCTTGACATTCGGCTTAGACGGTTTAACATGAATCTGCTCTCTTTGAAAGGCAAGGCAAGCCTGGATTAGACTCAATACCTCAAAGTACAACTTTTCCACAAGGAGGCCATTTTCTAGTGGCCCACCCCTCCATCTCTTTCCCAGGGTGCTGTGTTGTATTTGGACTGCAATGTGAAATAATTAGCATTTTGCATGAGGGCTGGGCTGGTTGAAGTACGGTGTAATGGGCTACTATGGCATTTAACTATCGCCAAAAAAACCCACTCAACTCATTAAAGCGATGTAGATAGAACGAATGGCCTTGATCAAGTCCAGGGTACAAGACTTCATGCTAGAGTGCTTCAGTAAGGGATCGGGTAAAAAAAAAAAATGGCTTAGTCCACGAAGCTGATGCTCAGTAGATCTTTTTCCACGGTGCCTAGCCAAGCACAGGGCTGTAAAAAACATCAGACAAGCTGCAAAAAAAAACCAAACAGAAGGAATTAGCTAGCGCTCACAACGTTCTTTATGTGGAAGAGCTTTGACTAAGCCTTGTTAAGGTCAGGGTTCGATTTTAGCTAAACATCGTCATTCTTACCTCAGGAACTCTCTGAGTAATCTCATCCTTAGAGCTGGTCCACCTCCATCTCTAGGTGGGACAAGGCTTACATATTCCAATATTCTTAACCTAGTCTGTTATGTGTATTGCTGTAAATGCTTCAAGATCTGATGAAGAAAAAAAAAAAAATTCTGATCCTTTGGGATCATGACTCGGAGGTGGTAACTGAATCATATGTTATGGCTGTCAAACTGTTAGAAAAGATTTCTGGACTGTCAGGTAGCTTTGGCAGGGGAAGTCTGTTGCTGCTATCTAGTAGGCTAAAAGGCTAAAGACTGTTAAAGTTAACCTGAATTAACAGTTACTGACCATTTCTGTCATAATTCTTAGACTATATATGTAGCATGAATTTTCTGGTAAAAAAAAAAAAAATGCAATGCATCATACCATATATCACTGTTCTTGTACTGTGACATTTTTATACAGTCTATTGAAAACTAATGAATGCGTGTTTTTGTTTTTTTTTTTCATTAAAACTTCTCAATACTTCTTGATTTCTGGAAGTGATATACTATTCATGGCTTCAGATCTAATGTATAGGAGATAAAACTTACATAAGCATGTTATTACTACTCTATACGCTCACCATGAAGGTCATGATTGCTATATTACATTTGACTACCGTGTTATTTCCAAATATGTCTGTGATTTTATGACGTCTGATGTTTTTTTTGTCAAAGGTATGACTGTTTGTGTACATTAGGTATCTCATGGACTGTTATCTCCTCATTTCACTGATACAAGCAAATGTTTTAAGGTGTATGTTTTGATGTGTATTGCACTATATACAAAGAGAAAATGGCTCAGTAAAGCATCCACTGGTGCTGTTGCATGTTGAGATAATGCAGCGACGAATATTCTGTCCTACTGTAATGTGGATTATAAAGAAATTCTTGTTTGATACAGCCATTAAAAAAAATAAAGTTTATAAAGCTACATAAAATTCTTCTATTTATAACTGTTCAAGATGATTTCAGGGTGAAGATGAAATGTTTCGATGTTGTCAGGAGCTTAAAGCTTTGTGAAAGGTAATATCATGTACCCTGGGGTACCGAGAGATTCAGGGTTACCCGTGGAGCTAGGGCTGTGGGTGACAACACGTTTGGGGTCAACCTGAACAGCGACTTGGAGCCATCTTGTGGGCTGACCACCTGGCCACAACATGAAAAGATGTCAGATGCATGTGATGGACAGTTTTGGATGGACCCTTGGAATAGAAATTGGATGAGACATGGAATGTGACTTCACTGGAGTTAGTGTGAGAGATGGGGAAAGAATGGGTTAGATATAGTTGGCCTAAATTCCAGACAGTAAAGGGCTCTGGGAAGAAACTGGGTGTGGTTGCTCTCCTACTCCAGAGTCCAGACACAAGATGAATGTGAAGGCAAAGCTGCAAGATGGATGAGATCTGGCTGGAGGTGTTAAAGATACTGAATAAAGTTGAGATTGAGTGACTAACACTCTTCTTTCTGGTTGCTTGGGGTACAAGGGCAGTGCCATTGGATTGTTAGACTGGGATGGTCATCTCATCATTTGTATTTTATTTACCAGCAGGTGTGTTGCTCCGGTGCTGGTTGCAGCTGCGAGTGTGGGCTGGTTGGGTGCAGACTTGCAGCATTTGGAGAATTGTGCCAGAGAATTAATAGAGAATGTGATTGGTTAAGCAGGTTGAGTAAAAAATAGTCTATAGCTCCCCATGGAAAAGCACAGCTATGGTGTTCCTTTAGCTTAGTAACAGAAGTGGAAAACTTGAGGCATGGCTTCCCTTTGACTTGCTAGTCAAAAAGTGTTTTGTGTGTGTGTGCGGGGAAGATTGGGTAAGGGCATTCTTGAGACTCCATCTCTCTAACTATATTACACAGTCATATCTGTCCTGTTATAATTACATCAGGGTAATTTGCCTCTAGACAAGCTGGGATGGAGCTTACACAAGCTTTTTGGGAAAACCTGGTACTTGGATTGTGTCTATGGATTAGAACAAGTGAAACATGGCATGCATCTGGATGAGATTTATAGCCACAAATGCTAAAGGCACAATGGAAACTCAGGGATGAGAAGGTACAGGCAGAGAAATTAAATAAGGGGAAGGCAGCTGTCAACTCTGCCTGGCAGAGACAGATTATTTTGGTGCAGGCGAACGGGAAGGGTGTTGCGTTTCAGTGGCGGGGCCTCAGACAGGAAACACACAGGACCAGCTGTCAGCTTAGACCCAGTGAAAAGCCCTGACCTATTGCAGGGAATTGCAGGTATGCAAGGTGCAGTGGCCCGGCAGAGGACACCAAGGCTCACAAACACACACGCGTATTGGCAACGGAATAGCTAAATCAACCCTGAGGTTACCCCTTATCACCAATTAAGTAGTGACACACAGTTTCACGTCTGCTATAAGTCCCATTGGAACAAGGGTCATTTTGCCATTTAATATATTACTTGTCAGATTATTTAGAATTCTGTGGGGCTTTGTCACATCTGTCTGAGAACCAGTCTGTAACCAACAGCAACCAATCCTAAGTGCGAGCTAGGATTAGCCATCATGTTGCATATACATTATGTCATTATAATTAAAAGGTCCTACAAATATGACTTGTATACATTTACAGTTAGGTCATTTGAAAGATGCCCTTATCCAGAGCGACGTACAAAAGTGCTTTTAAATCAGTCTTTGAATAGATTAGCTCAGGTTCAGGAATATTGCAAGACTAAAGATACTAATAGCCCAAAACACTTTTTTTTTTGTTACATACAACAGGGAAGAAAGTGCTAGGACAAGTGTTTTGTAAAGAGGTAGGTCTTCAATCGTCTTTTGAAGACAGCCATTGACTCAGCTGTTCGGACCTCTAGAGGAAATTCGTTCCATCACCTCGGACCGAAAAGAGCCTTGCTGTATCCCTACCTCTTACCCTGGGAGATGGTGGGACCAGTCGAGCAGTGCTGCTAGATCTGAGGGTGCGAGGTGCAGTGTGAGGCATGATAAGTATACCTTAACTAACAAACCAGTTATCAGATTAAAAAAAAAAAAAAAAAAAGCTTGTGGAGCAAGTGGAGGAAAGAGTAGTTCTTTAAAATAATTTAAAGATTCATCAGGAGCAGAGGGGTTACCCAAGTCAAGTCAAGAGCTCAATAAACTTTTTATTTGGACCATATATAGCTGATGCACTGCATAGTGACATGAAACAGTGTTCCTCCAGGACCCTACATAAGGACAGAGCTACAGAAGACAACACAGTACTAAGGGCTAAAAAATTAACCTATTCATATATAAAAAAAAAAAACCCAACTATCCATCATTCAAACTAAAAAACAGCACCAGAGAGATGAGACCCTGTACAATGCATGTTTACAACTGATATATCTTGGCCAACACTGTCCATGGAAAAAGTACGGATTTTAATTTACGAGACAGACCTGTTCACGTTATCAGTCAGAACATGTGAGAGTATTGTGAAAGAAAGCATGGCTACCATTTGGGCTAAGCACTGATGTTATTTTTGAGTTAACGTGTCTATAAAGTTACAACGTATGTAAATTATTTTGGCTAGGCTGCATTACCTCACATGATTTTTCCCTCCATTTGTCTCACAGGTCGTTGACCATGAATAACTCTTGCTCTAAGATCCTCCACTTCAGCATGTTGATGATAGTTTTAACAAAGGTCACTAGAATATTTAGTAAGGCCGTACAAGTCTTTTACAATGACAGGCTGATGGATTGATGGAAAATGAAGGCATTGATTTGGATTGTCCTTAGAGGCGGTCTCGTACGCTCATTCTCCGCAGTGTTTCCGCGCTCGTCTTTACACGGGAACACTCCAGAATTCCAGCAGAGCAAAATAAGGTCACATAGTAAAAGTGTTTCCACTGTGTATGGAATGTAATTTGGTTACCTTCAACCCGGCAGTGGAGTCCACACTATTTTTGTCTTACGGCTACAGTACATTTAGTCACAGGAGAGCTATATGTAAGAGCTTAGCACAGAGAATGAGAGTCCCCATGCAATCATTCACTCTGTGGCACTTTGTCAGAATTAGAGGCCTCTCTCCGATTGTCAAGCACAAAAGTGATAATCTCTCCTAAAGTTACTTGTCTTTCCAGCTCTCTCTCTGACTTACTGATACAAACACAAATCCTTCTATTCTTAGAGGCTATTACTGAGGCTAGGGATCTTTTTTGCATTATGTGTATGTTGTGTGTCCTGGCAACCACATTTAGACATCGTGAAGGACTGCGTATCACAGCAACACGGCACACACACACACGCGCACACACGCACACACAGTGCTTACCAGAGACTATATATTGTGTGTATCAACAACTCAAATTTAATGTTCATATTTATGACTTTTTTTATAATCAAGTTTTTTTTTTAGCCATTTTGTCTCTTCCTGCCTCTCATATACACTTGTTTCTGATCAAGCGGTACAACAAACACAGCTGAACTCACCTAGTGCTCTTATCAATCACGGACACTGGAGATTCATCGGTCACAGCTTGTCTGTTCAGTGAAGAAGCCCTTTCAAAAAAATCAGTTCTAAGCAATTCAAAGGGAGACACAAGTTGGTTATAATCATCATTCATTAGAAATCTCTTTATAGGAAAATCAGATGCACTGCATCACGTTCTTTAACGTTACACAATTTTGGTTTGTTATATGTATTTAATTACATATCCCTACACATGTCAAGTATATACAGTACAGAGCCAGCCTTCATCCCCTCCTGATGTCAGAACAGGTCATAGAAGAAAGAGATGGCATGGCATTAGAGGCACGAAAGTGCATAGTACAAGACAGATTACCATCAGCGAGAATAGCTCTGAGAATAGCACAGGTGCCATACAAGAACGTTTAAATGACTGCACTATATGCAGCTATAGAGTAGCGTAGATAAAATTAATGTCTAAAAAAGGTTTGAGAACATAAAAAAAAAAAAAAACACCAGATGTATGGCATCTGTAATACAAGGTTGAGAATTTAAAATCAAAGACTAAAAGATGGAGCGGTTCTCCTTATTTGTAAGTATATTATACATTACTTGATTAAAAAAAAAGACAACAAATAAATAAACACTTATGAAACAGTGATGTTAAAGTCTTCAATATTAGTTACAAGTTGGATGATTAGTGTATTTTTGTGTTTAGCTTGGATTTCCCCGGCCAGAACTTGAGCTCACACAAAATATTACTACTGACACGTCATTAGATCAAAAGATTGTAGATCCACCAAATTATTTCAGTGGTGATTGCTATTCACTTAACACAAAAATTAACATAACCCATGCAATACAACATGCACAGATCAGTATTGTTCATTTGGCTACATTAACGAGTAAAACAAAATCTATTATTACAATTGTTACGTTTGTAAATAATTTAATAAATACAATTATTAGAAGAAAAAAAAAAACATACAAATTTGTCATTTATAAATAAAAAATATGATTTGTGCTGAATACAAAATGTTTGAAGATATTTTAAATGTTTTTTTTTTCCTTCATTTTATTGTCTGGTCCTTTTGTCCTATGTATTATAGTTTATTCCCTGGCACTATAAAAGATATTCAGTTCAATGACCCAGCCTAGTACTTGTCTACCTTGTTCATGCATGTTAAACACAAGTAATGTGGTTTTGAACCCGATCCTTTGTGCTTTCCTGTGTGCATGGGATGACATTTCTAACTGGTTTCCAATTCTATCAAACGAATATCTTATATACCAAGAGGAAAGATAAGAACGTATGGAGGTAAAATTGTGCGGTGTGCAAATGTCTTGTTTACCTACTGACAGCTTTACATACTTACCACAGATGTGTGTGTTAATACATAAAAACCTACGTTGTGAGATCCTTTTTTCTTTTTTTTTTTAAAGCGGAATATTTTGACTCCAAAAGAACCCATTTACCAGGTGCCTTAAAAACACAAAACGGATCCACCCTGCAACCCACCAACAAAAGTTTGTTCCCTGAAAAAAAAACCTTTACAGGCTTTAAAAGGTACATTTTTGGCCCATTATTGAGCATGCAGCTTCATGGCTGCACCTTCAGAGCACTAATGCTAGCTGAACAAATCCAGTGTGTCAGAGTACTTGATCTTCCCATACAGACCAAGCTCAGTATCCCTTAATCAAGCTCTAACACACTACAGTACACTCGCTGCAGTCAGAGAGTGAGCTCTGTCTATATCAGTGTTCATGAGTGTCTCACACCACCTCGTCTGACTCCAGGCCGTACTCCTCATACAGCGCATCCAGGATGGCCAGCTGCTTCTCCATGGCTGGCAGGTAGACGGCAAGATCACGGTGCATTCCTGACACGAAATCCTCCTTGAGCTCATCTCCCTCGTGGCACACCAGCGCTGCCATGAAGCCACCATAGGAAGGAGCTGCCCTCAGTGCCAGCTGTAAACATACACGTTCCAGTCAGGGGTACGTTTTGTATACATGCAAATAAAAAAAAGGGAGAAAGTATAACGGTTAAAGGTTTAAATACAAGACTTACAGCAAAGACTCCTCGCACCACCCATCCGTGATACTGCCGTAATGTCTTTCCGTAGGCATTGTCTGTAAAAAAGAAACATTCCAATTTGCCATTAGTACCACAATGAAGATTAAATAGCAAGCAG
This sequence comes from Bagroides melapterus, assembly GCA_028566695.1. Taxonomy (NCBI): domain Eukaryota; kingdom Metazoa; phylum Chordata; class Actinopteri; order Siluriformes; family Bagridae; genus Bagroides; species Bagroides melapterus. Next base: position 21,304,600 of record JAOTRN010000046.1, on the reverse strand, counting down.
TAAAGAAAAGTAAAGAAACAGTAAAGAATAAATTCAACAGTAGAAATCCAAGTTTCACTTTTCTTCTATCTTCTCCACAACACAGTCACCAACATACACAAGTCCACTATAATGGTGATCATTTAGGGTTATAGTTAGGCTCAACACCAAAATATTATTGCCATTGTATTGACGAGACCTACAGATGGGTGAAAAATTTGAGAAAGCAGCATCTGTTATCTTGTGGCTTCACAGACGCATTCTACTGTGTGGGTCCATTTGTCTAAAAGGGAAAATTAGCTGGAAATCAACACAAAATTATTGTCACTGATTACTATTCTATATTTCACATTTCTATCCTAACCTGAGAGCGGTTAGGTCTCTGCCAAGACGACTACATCCCTATCCACAGAGCGGGAAGGGTCAGGACAAAGATGATACCTCATATACTACGGCCTTTGCAATCTCTTCCTAACTAAAAATTCTTACTATTGGAGAATTTGGAATGTGTGTTGGTATGTAGCACACTGTCTGTCATCAAAACACCAACCGAATATACTGGATGGAATACTCTAGATTCTGGATTTTTTTTTTTAGACGAATGGTGTTGATCCCTCCTGTAGCCATCTGTATATCCTTCCTAACCTAGCTGTAACTTTAACTTAATTACAGTGGCTTTAAAAATGAAAGACAATGCTGACTAAGCTCCTTCATTCTGAACTGGCTTTGCATGGAGTCCTGGCACTTACTCAAAGCTGCGTGGATGTCCTGCTCTCCAGCATCCACCTCGGAGAGGAACTCTTTGAGGAATTTTAATCCCCGTTTAAGCCACAGCAGAGCCTCAGTGGCCGAGTTCCGCACCTGCGCCACTTGCGTCTGCACTTCATGAAGCACGATACTCTGCAGAGTGGGGAAGTTGTCTGGGTCTGACTGTAACTTCTGCTGCACTTTCTAGAAGATATGACATCCTATATGACATTCCTAGAATTGTTTTTTTGCACTCTAGCAGGTGTTGAAACACATGTAGTGATGTACATGGTATCGTTTATGCATTAATATCATTTGTCCTGCTGTAAGTACAACAAAAACAACATGGCTACTATTACACCGTTACAATGTTATTGTTATGCTGACCATAACAATTAAAGGCACATTATTTAGTCAATATGTTTCATGAACTTCATCTTTTAACAGATCATCGTCACTGTGTTGAGACCACCTAGTGGCCATAATGAATCATTAACTCAAATTATAATGTGGTGGACTCTTGTGGTCACAGCTGTAGTGATGTGAGTAATAAATACAAAACAATCAGTTTAAAATGGTTTTCTTCTTTGGGATAGCAGTAATACAGTTATACATAGAGGACACCTCTACCCAAGACCGGAGAATTCCACCCAAGATGGGACTCCACAAACATCATTTGGGAAAGTTTTGTGTATCCAATCCTCCTATCTACATGGTTTTTGAACAGAGGGAGTGATCCCGAGCAGAAACATGGGGAGAACGTGAAAATCTGGGCTGGCAACACTACCAACTATACCACTGTGCCACTTTAGTATTAGTAGTCGTGTAAACTTTTAAACAATGCATCACTCTACCAAGAAGAGGAAAAAGGTGGAACTCGCTTTAATATTCTGCATGTTTGCTCGATGTTACCACTCACCTTAATGTTGCCCACAAAATCTATTTTAACTGGAGCGAAGACTGTTGGTCCCAGCTTGTCTGAGGAGAAAAAGTCATCATTGTGCTGTTGAGTATTTAGCATATAAGATGTCTACATATGTACTGAACGTGCTCCCACAGCTGGGCAGGCAGGGAATGGACCCACTGATACAGCAAAGGAATAGGTCAAGGCAAGCTGCAAAAGTCTGCTGACTGGTTGATCAGAAAGCAACCCGAGGTTCCATTTGCAGAATTTTCATACACTGACATCCCCAGTGCTCATACCTAATCACCAGGCCATCTACAATATGTGTAGTAAAACATGCATGACCCCCCCCAACAACCAAACAGAGGAAGTGAAGCCACAGCTGCTAGTTCAGGAATGGAAGAGATGTGCAGGATGAAAAAGAAAAGAAAGAAAGCCAGCTGTACAAGAGGTAATGGCCTTTAATTGTAAGAAGGAAAATAGTTTAGATGGAGAGAGAGTGAAAGGAGAGAATGTCCTACCTAATACTGGCACTATAGCATAGCAAGAGTCCAAAAAGGCTCGTGTGGGGATACCACTGTCGTCCTCCAGTCTTATATCACTAAATCTATAAAAGGAACGCCACAAACATTCAGAAAATGGACAATGCATTACCATAGACTCCAACAACAGTTGTTTATTTGCTGAACACAAATACCAAAAACACAAAGAACACAACTGAAACAAAGTAAAACAATCTCATTAAATGGAATGCAATTATTTTTTTGTCGTTGCTTCATCAATCGAAAGAATGTTGGTTTGAGTTACTGACTTCTGACAGCGGAACTGACAGTATTTGCGGAGGTATAAACATTTTTGTTTTCACTATTCACAAATGTATTGCAATAAAGAAACTCTGTGTTTTTTCATCCTTACTATTGTAAGATTATTACGGTGTAATTATGTAATACTTTCAATTCTTAGTTTACCGACATTTCTTTTACTGCACAAAGGTGGTATTAAAAGACGTTTGACAGAAAAGGCTCCAAAAACCTAGCGTTATAAGGAGCTTCCTGAAATCAGCTGTCTGAGAAATCACACTAATAAAGCACCGTTTTTTTTCCTTACTCGTTTCCAAATATTATTGCATTTTGTACGGAGGAGTATTTGGATGATTGTAAGTCTCTGCAATTCTGATTCTTTGTTTTTAATGCTTCAAGAAGCACTGTGTAAATACATTCACGGAAATATGATTCGTTATTGCTAAATTAATGCTTGTCTAATGATTAAATATATTTAAAATTCTAATCCCAATAAGATAACCTAATGCTATAAAAGATATGCGGTGTATGACTTTATAAATCACAGCGCCAGAGGTACCTCATACCTGTGGCTCATACTACTGAAGAATGTTTCCACCTGATCTTCGTTTTCCAGTTTACACTCTGACTCAAGCTCATGCACATCTGGCTCAGCCTCTTGGCTTTCCAGGGTGGTGGCTTGCTTTTCCTGTTGCTTCTCTAATGTCTGAGTTCCTTCTGGATACATGTCTTCTCCTGCCTCCCCTGTGGGAAGTTCACTCTTGTCAGGATCCTGAAGATTTGGGTGAGACGCACTCTGTACGTCCAGCTGGTGTTCACGTTCTTGCTCCACTAGACTCTTCTCTGTAAAATATAATCGTTTTTACCTGTACTACAAATTCAAGTCTAGGAGAACTTCAGAATTCATCTACATTAATGGAGCAGTTTTGAGCTCCTCGCTACAAGTCAAGGTAGTTGCAATTACAAATGACAAGATTTGCATTCCTTTCTTTTTCCCCCAGGGGCCTTTGATGAATCTGACCCCTGCATTAGACTGACTGATTTATGCCTCTAATACACCTATTTCTGAACATGCACAAACAGCACACAAAGTACAGCATTTGGGAAACAACCCAAGTTGTGTTTTATTGGGAAAAAT
>JAOTRN010000046.1:21278760-21296413 GCA_028566695.1 Bagroides melapterus | reverse complement strand
TGATGTTCTTCAAAATTCTAACACTACTTAGTCAAAAAGGCATAAATGTTCTTGATAATTTATGGATAATATAGACAATATATTGCCTCCCATCTGCAATTTAGAGGCTGCTGAAAAGCTTTCCTAACTGTAAGAGAAGTTGTGTTTTTTTGCTGGAAGTAATCACTCTATGAACAGTCATGGCCTATGCACTTCATTGCAATGTATTACTATATATTTTGAATGAATAGCCGTCAAGAGGGTGATAAACACCCAGTATGGTTTACCCTGGGGATCCGGGAGGTGATCAAGGGATGGGACAAGGGACTTCAGAACATGTGCACAGGCGAGAAAAGAAAGCTGACCGTCCCACCATCTCTGGGATACGGCAAGGAAGGCAAAGGTGAGCCTTTCCTGCATGCTTGTGCTTATTCTTTAAATTTACTTTAAGAGAAGATCATTTTGTTATTCACATGCCTTTGCTCTGCTTCAGGAAAGATCCCACCAGAAAGCACCCTGATCTTTGACATAGAGCTGATGGAGATCAGAAATGGCCCCAGGTCACACGAGTCATTTCAGGAGATGGACCTTAATGATGACTGGAAGCTCTCAAAATCTGAGGTGTGTACAAAAGCAAAAATAAAACTGATTAAAGATTCAAAACTGCTACTAACCTTAAGGAATGCTTTTGTACTTCTGTCTCAGGTTAAAGAGTATCTGCGTAAAGAGTTTGAGAGGCATGGATACCCCCCCAATGACACTCATCATGAAACTATGGTGGAAGACATCTTTAAACAGGAGGATGATGATGAGGATGGCTTTATATCTGCACGAGAATTCACATACCAACACGACGAATTATAAAAACAATATTTTTTTAACAATGTTAAATACAGCCTGTTAGTATTGGTTTCCATTTTTATGACCAACTTCACAATCTGAAAATGATGATGACTGATACAGGTCATGAAAACAAGCATCCGGGAGCAGATTTTGTGCTAATGCCTGCTGACATTGTTCTTGAAAATGACAAACTTATCTTTTGCGTTGAAAGATCATTCTGAACTGTTTCAAGTCAACCACGATCCCCAGTACACTCCAAGAACTGTGAAATGTTGTGTGTGCCTTTAAAAGTTGTGGCACATTTTTAGGATGTTTCAAATAAAACTGTACATTTTGCTGTGTTTTTCAACATGTTGCTCATTTCAGACCTTTTCTAACTTGTATAAAATGCTTTTTAATGCTTTACCTTGTACATTGAATGTTGTACTGCTTATATACCTTAATGAAGGGAACTTTAAGTAGTACTTTTACATTGGATTGAGATGTTTAAATGAATTTCCCACCAGATTGTTAGATGAATGGAGCCATTAAAGATCTGGATCATTAAACATAAGGAATGGAGTACGTGTTAATACATAAAGTTCTACAAACACACAAAGACACACAAATAAATGTGAAGCTTGAAGCAAGTAATCAGTTTTTTAATCAGAAGCGCTAGAGTAAATAACATTAGGGTTGGAGTAACAGTCATAAGAAAGCAGCCAGTGATGTGATCCAGACCCCCCCTCCACTCTGGACCTGTCTCACCCTTCCTGTTGTCCCGCTTCCGGTTGATGATCGGTATTGTGTTGTGTTGTGTATGATCTAGCTGTTTCTGAGGACTTGTGACTACAGTTCCTACACACACAATGTGACTGTCTATTTCCTGTCACCTGTTATCACCCAAATGAGGATGGGTTCTCTGTTGAGTCTGGTTCCTCTCAAGGTTTCTTCCTGTTACCATCTCAGGGAGTTTTTCCTTGCCACCGTCGCCCTCGGCTTGTTCATCAGGGACAAACTGATTCACTACTCTCACTTTCATTATTGTCTTTGATTGTGTACAGCTGCTTTGTGACAATGACCAGTGTAAAAAGCGCTATACAAATAAAATTTTATTGAATTGAAATGAATAAAACACTAAATCAGTGACCTGCTGGAGAAGACTACGTTGTAGATAGGTGTAATTTCAGACACCACCAACAGGAGCTGCTCTTAACTCAGGAAATGACACCAGTAACTGATGAGTGTGCGTTAACCGTATTACATACAGTACATCTCCCAAACAAAAACATAACGCAGTTAGTATGTTTTTGGATTGATTTACTTACTGTACACAATATATATATATATATATATATTAATATACTAATGATAATATGTTGGAGGTTTGGTGTTTCCGTTTTTGGAATAAATGCTACTATAAGCTGATATATTATGTAATATGTAGTAATATACATTAAAGTTAAAATGTACACGTTAGCGCTGTTTACCAAATGCTACAAGTCTTAGAGAACTAAAGTCTTACCTTTAGTTAATAAGTAGTAAGTGAATGATATGATGCACGTTTTTTCAGCTTTAAGGGTAGTTTATCTTGCTTTAGTCATGCTGAAAAATCCAGCTACCAAATAACTAAGTTAATAAGTTAATTATTCACCATCTGCTAAAACCCAGGTTGAGCTGTTCAGACCGGTATACTATATTTGCCAGTTTGTTGGCAGAAAAAAATTCTGAATTATTAAACAAGATATTTGACACAAAATTACGGTATAATTTCACAGACATTCAGTGAATATTTAAGTCAAGTAATAATGAAGGGGAAAAATAACATCGGCAGTTATTTAGCAAAGATGGTCTACGAGTTTGACCAGTTCAGCCAGCGCTGGATTTTTCTACCACAAGCTTTGTTTTTCAACAGGGGTGTGAACAAAGCTTATAGCTCTGGTTTCTTTTCATTACCTATGCATTGTCATATGATCAAAGCCTATTTTCCCAAATGTGTTAAGTCTTGCTTTACCTTATAACTTTGATCCAATGCTTTTGGAAAACGCATGTACGTAATATATATATATATATATATTGCAGTATTAATATTAGCTGGCTGGCTTGTTTCAAACAGTTTTATCTTTCAGCTTGGGGCATGATGATTAATACATCTATATACTATTACCACATACATGCCAATAGCTGTTGAGGTAACTTACAGCAAGAAAATCATTTTAGAATATTAGTTTCTTTCTTGACTTCCACGACTGATGCCCAATTATAAATAAATAAATAATAAATAATAAATAAACATTCTTACACACTGCAACATTGGATGGAATACAAGTTTATTCGGGATGACACTGAAACATGTTCATTCTTTGAACCGTGAATGATTTCAAGTCTGAATGAAAAACAGCAGCTTTTGCCATGTAATGTTCATAGGAATGATATAATAAATTGGTGTAACAGTAGTTGTAGTAGTTCAGTTGTACTGTTAACATGATGCTGTACCAGTGAAGACGATAAAAAAAAATGTCCCTTTAGCATTTTTGCCCAAACTAAAAAAGACAAGGCAAAAATCAGAGAGAGTGATACTGAGTATATTTTGATGAATTACTAAAAAAAAAAAAAAAAAAAAAAAAAAATCTTTGGTAATTTCCTTAGCCAAATAATTCAACATTTGCCTTACTGCTGAATGTGTATGTTTATTTACTGTCAACCTCAGTGAAAATGGGAAGGAAACAGTGATCTACTGATTACGGTGATAAACAAGATGACAGAAAGCCATCAGTGTGATCTTGTCTAGAGCACACTTCTGTTTCGGCTTTTAAACATACAGTAACTTCCAACCATTTCTAAAGGTGACACAGCCTGCCATTAGGCACAATTTGTCCTTGAAGTATTAGCTCTTATATGCAACACTCCCTTAAGTAATATGTGGACTGCTTTATGACTGCATGACCTTGCCATACATCCATATCGTAAATTTCTAAATATAAGTTAACATGAATGTTGATCTTTATAATCCTAAAAAAATCCACTAGTGCAAAAATGATCCTATTCAGAACAGCCATGACACAGAGATTTCCCCTGCATGGATCCTAGTTAAAAGAACATATACATCCAAATCAGACTACAAAAACATTTAGCTCCATTTACATTCATATATAACTGTATATGTAAATATCCTTCATACAAACAGTTACATAAGCACTGAAACTTTAAAAATTTAGATAATAAATAAGTGGCCCTTCATATCATTAGAATAAACACAAATAAACAGTAGAACAACATTCAGGCTTTGTATTAATATTTACCACATCAACACGAGACATCAGTCTCCATGACAGGCAATTAACCTTAACCTACTTGCAAACCACACACACACACGCACGCACACACACACACACACACACACACACACACACGCAGCGCGCGCTAAAGGGCTGCTGTTACAAAGCGTCTTCCTATATAGGAGTTAGGAGTGTGTTAGTAATTACTTTCTCAGGAAAAACTGTACCTTTTAAGCTTTATGTCTCTCTTAAATGTAAATACGCTCCAATTATGCAACATTCATATCCACGTTTCCAGGTACAATAAAAAGCTACCACTCTTGGTGACAAGAAAGTACAGTTTAGTTTTTTTCTCAGTGCAGCTATGAATAAACATTCGTGACTTCTCAGAGCTGATGGCATTTAGCTTGACTGAACAACCTAACAAGTAATTAGCAAATTAATAACCCTAATTAACAAAATATGTTTATATTGTTTGAGCGCTCACTGTGTTAGCTTCAGCCACTGTAAGCAACATTTACATCGCTGACCAACCAGAGAGATCCTTTGCCATCAGTGTCTGTGGTGGATGATGGGATTTCAGCATGGCTACTTGGCCACTGCTGTGTTGCTTTCGCAAAGGTTTTTGTTGGTGGGCAGAGTGGCTCGGACCTTGCGTTTCTCCTTGTAGCGGCCTGAGCGCGAGACTGAAAGGTTGCGGCTGAACGTGTTCTCGATTAAGGCAGGTTCCAGCTGTGAGGCGTCAAATCCATCGCTCTGGAAGCCCGAGGTTTTGATGTCTGAGCCTTGATCTTGCTGAACAGCAGCGTCTTTAAGGATGTTGCTCAGCACCCTCCCGGTGAAGGCCTTCCACCAGGGAATCCTCTCCGCCATCTGCGTATTCACGTCACCTTATAACACGAAATAGTGATTAGATTTCACTATCCGGTAATACGTGCTTATTAACAAACCGCTAATTAATCATTAAAATATAATATTGTCAACACGCAATAAAAGGCTCACGAAATTTTGGTAACTGGATAAAAAATCTGTAAGGAGGTTCCACCTACACTACTACAGGACATTCACTGATTCTCCCTTTCAACCCTTATAGGTTCTATATACATCTCTACATCTTTAACGGGTTATCAGATCTTTATTAAATAAATAAAATATACTTACCAAATCCACAAAAAATCAGTTAAATATTTGCAGAAATGTCAGAATTTGCCCCAGCACCTCTAGCTTTCCTGTTTCTTTGACTCCAGCACCTAAAACCTAATTTTTCCTTCTTTCATCAGCAGACAACTTTGCGTCCTACTACCTCCTACTCCGGTCTCTTTATATAAATATATATAGCTACGAGACAACTCTGTTATACAAGCAAAGAATCTACTGAGGATAAGTTTAAGCCAGCACACCTTTGTGAATTGGGACAAAGACTTCCCACTGTCATTGTCATTGGTCTGTTGACTCTTGCAGCACTTCCCACCAAGAAAACTGGTTTCACCTTTTGGAATCTCACCTTCTCAGAATTAGCAGTTTGACCTGCTACATAGCCACCTGGAATAAAGCAGGTGCGTCATCACGCCTTTTTCTAAACAGGATGAAAGTCACAGCTGAACACTGAACACAAAATGAATCTGAAATAGTTCTGTTCTAGTAATACAAGATGTGAAAAGGTTTAGCATAAAAAAGTAAACATATTTGCTCTTTTACCTGCTATACAGGCTGCTCAACAGGCACAAGAATAACCTAAAATATTCAATTGTTTTTGTTTTTTTTTAATTTTAAGACAGCAAAAGAGAAAAAACATACTTAAAATTGGTAAATCAGATTTATGTATTTTAATAAATTTGATAAATTACAATCATAATTGCATCCTGCACTGAAAATATTTCTTAATAAAACACATTTTTAGAAAGTTCTCATATCAAATGAGTAAATTCATCATACAGAGACAAAAGCATCAGATCTGGACGATTATTTCTTTCATAATTGGCCTGATTATGAGGTATGGCACCATCCACTGCTTTTATCCGTGTGCACTGGCTCACATGTCTACATCACAGTTTGAGATGGTCAAAATGTTCCTCATCAGTATCATAATTTACAGTAAAATCCATGATTATATATATATACAAGCACAACAGAACCTCACTGAACGGCATCGGGACTCTTTCTTTAAGGAAAGGAAAAACGAATAAAGATGAATTTTAAAATGATCAACACCAAATTCAGAAAAAAAATACAGATCAAAATATTTACAATCATTATAAAAGGAAAAAAAAGTGCTTCGTATTGGGTCTTATAGTAAAACACATTACAAACGTGTACATATGCACACCACAAAGAAGGAACACGTTTTTTAACCCATTAATGTGAAACATTAAACAGTTATCAGTGCAACATACTAACCCTGGAAGTCAGTCAGTCATATACCGTGGGGTTTATTAACATTATTTGGTATTGAAATTTTTCTGTACCATACAAACAACTTATATATACAAAACAATTGATATTTTATCATTATTCATCTCATGATTTGCTGTGCATCTGAACAAATTAAATAAAAATTTATTAAGGGCATTGATAAAGGATCAAGATAGCCATCAAGCCTCAAGATCAGGCCTACAGTAGTGCCCATTTTTCCTGATCTTATAATCTACCGTTGGTGATTTAGAATATATTACATGAAATGTACATTTTAACCCAATTAAGACATAAATTTTTTTTTTTTTTTTTTTTACCAAAACAAGCTCTTTAAAGAATATCACCCAGGACCTCTTCATATTAGTAAATTCTTTACAGTTCATGGCTTTAAAAGAGAATATCTTCATGCTCAATCAACAGCTGAACGATCATTTTCTGGTGCCTCATGTCGTTGAGGGTGGCTAGTGTGTTCTGGTCTGGTGGCTGCATCAAAGTAGGACCAAAGACGATTCCAAGATTCTCTGCATTCATGAGATTGTCTTTTTCATACATAGTTACCCTAATGAAAAAACAAACAAAGAATAATCTTGAGATATTTCATTATTTCGGGGGAGGGGGGTGGGGGGTGGCTTTGCTTATAGATGGCTGGGATAGGCCCCAGCTGATCCCTGTGACTCGGGTAGATATAGAACTTCTATGTAATTTCTCACCTCTTTAAATGGGTCATCAGGTAGCGAAGAGTCTCATAGTGGGCAGGAGGAAGCTGCAGCAGGCCATCATGGATTGCTTCTAGCCTGGTGTCAGGTTCATTTATTTCTGTACAAAATCATATAATGTAAACTTGGGCACCTTTTATTTTCACTGCTTCTTTAATTTTTTATTCAAACTCTCCATGCACAGAAACTGGTGTTATTCTTCTCTATAGAAACTCTGTTCTGTTTTTTAGTGAAATGTTTATTATTAGGTAAAAAAAAATCTATTTAACTCTTGAAATGATGGCTGTGTTGTACTGAATTAATTCCCACTGAACAAACAGTAGGGTCCGTTGTTTAATGTTTCTGATGTTGTTGTAATAGCTCTTACTGGCTGCCTGTATGAATTTGGAATAGACGTCGTATGTGATGACAGGGATGGGCAGATCCCTCAGATAGAGTTTCAAAGCTCCTGTGATGGTGTTGATGTCTGGATAGGCATTAGCGCTGATATCTGCTTTTTCACCGTCTGTGGAGGAAAATCATTGTAGCCTGTGTATTACATTGAAACACACACTAAATTCACACACAATACTAAATTCAATATCAGTTTAAAGGTTAAGGTCAGGATTTTATGACTCTTTCCACCTACCTCTGTCAAAGGACAGCCTCACATCTTCTATATGTTCTGTAAAACCAGACACTCTGTAGAGCCCTTCTGACTTCAGTCCTTAACAAGGAGAACAAAATCCTTACAGTAATTCCAAGTTAAATTGTGAGAACACAAGGTTTAATTGGTATACTTTCAGAAAAACCACTCTACCACAAGATTCTATTAAATTCATGTTGTATGACATCGTGGCATCAATGTACAACACAAACCGTGACGCAAATGACGTAACATAATATTATAAGTATACTATATTATTACTATCTATTCATTATGGTATTATACGGTATGTCTTAGCATCATAGAATTAAGCAGGAACGCTTGCTCCTTAAAAGAAACACATGAAAATCAGTACCTCTTTGCTCTATTTCTCTGATGCACATGTCTACCACCATAGGCCGTGGTGTATTGTGAGCTTTAACCAGCGTGGTGAGGTCACAGCTAAAAACCTTCTTGATTCGCCGCAGGTCTGGCTGACAGTCGCTGGGCACCAGCTTTGAGCATTGCTTATGCACGTTCAGTCCACAATCTACAAAGGGTCAAAGGTCAAAAAGTCATGAGAATGACACCACAGTGTATGCAGACAAGCTGTCTCCAGTCAACATAGGGTATGTGTGTTTGTGTTTGTGTTTTGTTTTTTTTAGGTCGAGTGTTTATATAGCCTTACTGATGATAAACGTGACTTGTGCGAATGGTGTTCAAATCCATGTGCATGCGTGGGACTGACGTATGTTCAACATTATCGTTATTCTTATTCTACATACACATCTAAATTGACTGGGTGTGATCCCGTGTGAACCTGCACCCGTACATGGGTGTGTTGACTGTGTGTTCTGACTAGAACACAACCTCAATAAACACGTGTGTGTGTATGTGTGTGTGTGTCTCTGTGCATTTTTCTGTCTAACTATCTTCCCCATGTGCCCATCCATCATTGGCATGAAGAAGAAGAGGGAAAAAAAACAACAAAAAAAACAAAGTTCTCTGCCAGTCTCATGACAAGACGTCTCGCCTGAGGCTCAGACACTAACAAGAACGGCTCTTGTGCGAAGATAAAAGTCAAAATGATGAAAACCACTCAGTGTATCGAAACCTTGTGTCTAGAAAATGTTGGGACTACACTGTGCCAGAAAAATCTCAAATTGTGTCGTACTGACATAAAGCTGTATTGTGTGTTCTACACGTATTATAACGTTAAATAGATATCTGTGCAGCTATACTGTGCTCAGCTCAGGATGTGTAAAGATATTTTTATATACAAGAAAAGAAATTTCTGTCTCACAAATTTGGCATGTCCCTATAAAAAAGTTTTTTTTTTTTTTTTAATAATTATAGAACGATTTGGTTACTGAGGTTAATGTTAGGTTTATATTTAGGTGTAGCATTCATTGTCAATGGAATGCTCTCAGAAGAAAAGAAAGACAAACGTATGTGTTTGGATTGCAACAGTTTTTTTTTTTTATTGTATATCGATACAGTTCTGTTTCTGTACGACACATGGGTGTGTTGCTCCCACGCCTGTCTCGGACGCACGGTGTACATGCCACTATAAATAGTTCCAAGTAAACCGTAGGAAGAACCGGTCCAAACCAGGTGTCAGTCAGGAATGTGACACAGCCGCATTGCAATGGCATGGTTACAGTTTTGATTAGCAGGACGCATGAATACTGTCTCTGCTCAGTGTTGAGTCAGGGGACTGAGGTGTACAGGCTCGCTGCCAGAGTTAACAGAAGAAAACCTCATTATTCAGAACTTTGTGTTCTAGATATTTGACAACAATTTGTTCGGAACGTTCTGTCTGTGCTTAACAGAGAGATGTGTCCTGGTTTTAAAAGCGTTTCGTTCGGTAATGTGTGGTGTGTGGACGGTTGTGTGTTACCTGAGCAGCGTACACCCTGGGCTATGAGACCCCACATGAAGTTGGCACAGTATTCGCACCAGTGCGGCCCTCTGAAGGTGTGAACCTATGCAGCAGAAGGCAGAGAAGACGTGGTCACACTTTCACAACAATTAAATATTTACAAAAAAAAAAAAAAAAAAAAAAGGGTCAAAGATGATGATGCCCCTATAAGCTACTGGCACATGACCACTTGTATGAGGGTGTTTAGTTTTTTTGTATTTTAAATGGCTCTAACGAGACGTGACTATTAAATTAATAATTAATTAAGCGATTAAATATACTTCATAATAATTATATACAGCCATGCATTCATTCATCTTCAGTCAGCACTTCATCCTGTTGCCTAAGGAAGGAATACACCCTGGATTGGATGCCAGTCACCACAGAGTCACACACGTATTCAGTCATGGGGTAATTTTTCATATCCAGTGTACCTAATTCTATGATTTTTCTAACTAAGACCCAGAGAACAATGAGTAAACCCATGAGGACATGGGGAGAACACGCACAAGGTCCTTGCTGCTATGAAATGAATCGAAGTTTGAGGGATATTAAAGTATCTGCAGTACGTCTGCATATTTCACATGCTTAAAAAATGTCAGTTGGGTGCAAAGATATTATTTTTTGCAGGTGACATTGATTCAAGGAACTGAAACACTATTCTGAGAAACTGTTCGCAATTAAAAAAAAAAAAAAGGCATTATTTTTTTACCCTCGAGTAAAGATACATGACATTACAAGCCAAACGAGATTTACATACAGTACGGTACTGTGAATGATGTATTATTACAGCACAATTATAATACACTTAGTACCTTTATGATGACTAGCATTAAACACAGTGTATGTACTATATAAGGGAGGGTCGAGAATAGCACATGATAACCCATGTTTAGCGCTTCTCATTTGTTAGCAGGCATGAAACAAGTTGGATTATAAATGTAGGTGTTGCTAATTGGTTCATCACTTAGGTGTAATAGAGGACACAATAATTGACTGGATTTAAATGTAGAGCTAAATCATATGCAGTATCCAAGGAACGTATAAAGCAGTGTGGCATTAATATTAAAGCTACGACCATGTATTTCCTTAGTGCTTACCTTAAAATTATGCACCTTCTCGTAGTTGCACTGCTTCTCGGACCCGTCCTTCAGAGCACTGCGTCTTCCCAGTGGTGAGTTCGAGATCTGTGGACAAGCCAAGAGTTTTATTGGCTTCCAGAGCAGTGTGTTTTTAACCCCTAGCCTTAGCCCAAGTGCTAGAGCCAGCAATTCCTGCCGCTTCCGTTCCTGTTTTCTAGCTCGAACAGGAGCCAGGTCACTCCCTGTTGGTTCCCACTGAGCCTGCATCTCCTCTACGGAAGGAGATGTGGATGTGGTAGTGAGGTGTATGGAGGATGAACGCCTGCTGTGGCTTTGAGGACAAACTGAGCTGGATAAACTCCATAGTGAGGAGTGAGACAGAAAGAGGGAGGAGGTCTGCCTGAGGGGTCACAATAGGAGTCATCCAGCACTGCCAAAGAAGGGCACAGGCAGAGGGAGGGCAGTGATTAGTTTAGGAAGGATAGAGAAGAGGAGAGGAGGAGAAAGAAGAGCTTAGCATGGATCAGTAGCTTTCGATTGCAGGATCGAGTGAATCCAGTGTGTGTGCTGGAAGAGATGAATGTCTGTCCTTCTGACTGTGTTTCCTCTGCTTCCTAAATACACAGGCCATTCCTCGTGTCCTTCAGAGCACAGATACCCAAAAGCCATCAGCAATTTTCTTGAAATAATCAACAAAGATTATCTCATTGCCAAAAAAGTCACAGTGCTGGAGCTATTCCTTTCCTCTCTCAATAAGCAACAGCTGCTTATCCTTCTCTACCCACACGTACCCAGCCATCCAGACGATCTGCTCAAGACCAGAGATGATAACAGATGTAATCGCAGTACACTTCTCCACACAATGTAATCTTCTACTTCTTAAAATCCTCACCCAGCTCTGAGTCTAGACTGAATGTGTCTATTGTACTTCGGGAAAGCATTTGCACGGACTCCATTCACTGTCGTTCACTAACATCATGTCGGAAGCTACAGGCTCCATCTCAAGCAACATAAAGCGCTTAGCTTCGAAATTTCTATTAAATATGCCATCATAACATTATTGTTCGTTCAACTTTTTTCAGGAAAGTAGAGATGAAATGAACAGATGGTTGTCGCTGTGGTTTTCAGTGTACCCTTTTATACAAACTGCGCCATGTTACCACAATAATGCCCGTGATATTTAAAAGGAACATATTGCTGGAATCTGTGGAAATAGCCAGGAAAATAAACCTACATTTTTATTATTACAAAGCTGCACGTCTGCTGGCTTTAATATTAACAATGCTCAAAAATGCAAAAATGTGCTCTGACTATAGAAGCTATATATTTTTTCAAACTAAAGCTTTTAAAGCCGATTCATGAAACGGTTCCAGATCATAGCACAATGATTCTTAACAAAGATAAACAGAAATGTCAAAAATGTTAAGAGGGGGGAGGCATTCTACTATACGGGTGTAAACAAATGGTAAAAGATTAGCACATTTCTAGCATAGCACTGTTAGGGACGAAGTTGGCTGTAGAGTTCAGTGCTGCTGACCTTTCTGGTCTGGTGTAACAGAGCTGCAGCCTGGGGGTACAACAGGTGGCACCACCTACACAGAGCACAGTAAAGCTGTGGATGAGGAAACCAGCGCTGAAGCAAACAGAGATATGCAGGAACTGTGTTACACAATCAAAACATAGTGTGTTATATGTGTGTGGTGACCTGGAACAATCTTTCAAATGGTGATTTTGACATTTCCTGCTACATAATGAGTCTATTTTTGTCAATTCCAAAATCAAATCAGTTCATTTTCATTTTTGAGATATTGTCCTAGGGAGAAATTTCTAGCAGACACATGGATGGACCGATGACAAAAATCATAAAGAAGAAAAAAATCAAGCTTGAGTCCAACATCTCTGTATGAAAAACAGAAAGGAAGCGATTGAAAAAAACTATTTATACATTTGAACCTGTTACCTAACCTTGATCCCCTTTGGATCAATTCTTAGATCTAATCGATTCATCTGCTAGTTATTGTGATAAATCCATATAAACAATATAAACATTCAAACACGTGTTCTTGAGCTATCACACTAATGAGAAGCTTGAACAGACACGGACGCATAGACTCTTGGATTGACGTGTCGCTGGACTGATGCCAAAAAATCATAGCTAGCAGTAAAAATGCACCTTGAGTTCCTCAACATTAACATAGAGGATATTAAAGTAAAAGTTCAGACAATTGACCATGATACTGTTTGGATCAATTCTCAAATCTCAGTTCATATGCTGGTTACAATCAACCATTTGTTCTTGACACATCACACTAATAGTAACTTCTCTGCAGTGTCAACAAGGTGTGTGTGTGTGTGTGTGAATTGTAAAGAATTTGACAGATGGTATTTGTTCCTCAAAGAATTACATTTACTATGTTAAAAATCTGGCTCCTTATTTACCTCACAGGCAAAAACCAGGTGAGGTTAGAATGAACATTTCTTTATCATTTTAGTAAAATATATTCATGGTTTTATGTAAAATTAGAGATCTCAAAATTCTATTATAGATTGAAAAACTTTGAAATTCTGGCTTTTTTGGTTTGTCAGAATTTTGTTGCAGAGGCATCTGACAAATTTTACCAACCTCCCACCTAAACTGTAAATTTTAAGATGAAGTTACTACTTATCTCTAACATCTATCCATAACGAGCAAGCTGGAGGTGTTGAATAAAAACTCCCTGAGATGATATGAGGAAGAAACCTTGTGAGGTACCAGACTCAGAAGTGAACCTCATCCGCATTTGAGTGACACTGGATACTAAATAATGTAAATATAAATAATGTCCTCTCTACAACAGAGTGGAATTAAGCGACCGAGAGCTCCTGAGGAACTAATGGGTCGGTGCAGCGTAGTTCACCACAGACCCGACACTAATTCCTTCCTGCCGAAGTCTTCGGATGATCGCTGATGAAGATCAGACCATAAAGCTGACTGATGCAACAGTGGTTCAAAGAAGGCGTGACAGTCTCCGGACGGCTCCATCCACAGCAATCCCATGAATCACTGGTTGTCCATGCTGATCAATCCCCAGCAGAGTGCACCCCGGGCCACACACGTTTTTAATATTTACACTGGGTCCCTACTGTAGGTTGGTGGAATCAATATCCTGAACGTGGGTCACCTTTTCTCCTGTGGTACATGAGAGCTACCTTCAGGGAGAAGTACTGGATTGGGTTAAGTCTTATATAAAACATACGACTTTCACAGAATATATAGAGTTACTACTCTCCGATGTGGTGTACGCACATGATCAATACTCTTCTCATTATATATGTGCCCAATGGCCAGAATTAGGATTGAACCCTGGAACTGTGAGGCATCACTGTGCCACTGTGCCTTCATGTTTTCAGAATATCTGTTCAGTGGGATGACTAAAAAGTGTTTGTTAGATGCCTTCGGTATAAATTGGCTTTAAAGCAGAAAAAGGACAAGACTTGCACTTGCCGTCCTTGGGCACGTGGCATCTTGTCGCTTAATGAACGCTAGCAGAAGAAGTGGCATGACAGTAAGGGACAAAGGGGACTGGTCCCTTTTCAGAGATTCCTCCATTCTCTCTAGTCACGATACGGGGACAAAACCCAGCAGCTGAGTACATGCAGAACACCAGGGCATTGTGGGATAAAATATAAATACACAAGTGTTTCTATGTCTGGGTTACAGAAACACACAAAACAAATCTCAGCACAAACATTACAGTATCAGTGCAGCTTAGAAATCCACTATGCCTTTTATAATCTCTAAAACCGTTTCCTGAAAGTCAGAATACATGCAGTCAAGTGCCTCTTTATGTGTAAGAGTCTGTACAACTAGAAAAATGCTCAAAGATACCATTCACCAATTATACAAGCTGTTACTGCAAATAATAATATATAAGCTTAAGATTGCTTTCACTGGTTACTCATGTACTATGTTAAATAAAAAAAATAAAAAGTCTACATGAGGTTTTTTTTTTTAGCTCCATGGACCATGAATCTGTCATTTAAGGATTATATACTATTTAACCAGACGTTTATTTCTCAACACCAGCAGGACTCGTCTGTGGCAGACTATGAGGAAAACATGTATTACGGTGAGTTCTGTGAAATCCTTCCTCTAGCAATGCAGGTTATTAATCAGTCACTGAGAAACGTAGAGATTCACAACGTCCTCTTTGCAATTAGATGAAATTTGCCAGACATGAGGACAAACATGTGAAGTTATCTTAACACCAAACAGGTGACTTGGCAGGTAGAGCTAGTCAAAGAAGGCAAAGAATGCTTGTATTATATAACCTCAGAAAGTTAAAGAATGTACTTCTATACTGTGTGCAGGACTTGTCTGAGTGCTTAGGTGTGTTAGTCAGTGCTATCTAGTATGATCAAGACAGTAAATAATGTGTGTGGTGCAACAAAATTAAATGCTAATGCTGAATTAGCAGCCCAGCTACTTAGATCTTTTAGTGTATTCAACATTGCTGATGTTGTCTAGGAAGCTAAGGGTTATAACCAAAAATATAATGTATATAAAACAGTATAACTGTTCAAGTTATTTCATCTGTCATTTAGGTGTCATTTAAACAACTATTTAATGTCATACAGCCTCTTGTATAAAAAAAATACACACATTTCCGGTTCAGATCCTGACTAGTCGTCACCTCTGGGTTTTGGATCGTTGCAGCTCTGCCGCTTGACTGTCATCTATTCAGTGAGATGCCTCATTTTTAGATCATAAAGCACTTCACATTCATCTTCACCTCTGGTGCATCGTTGCTATGGCAACTGCTCGACATGTTATAAAAAATCATTTGGTGCAAACATTAAAACGTGTTATTTTATTGGTAGAAGTAATTATATACAAATGACTACAAAAGAGCTTAATTTATGAATGTATTATGAATATTATGAATGCATATTCCTTCTACTAAAGCCATGTTTGTAATGTTTGTTTAATTTATAATCTCATAATTTACATCCTGAAATTACATTTTATTGCAGTTTTATTGCAAAATGAAATTACGTATGAAATATAAACTATATTTTAAGCTGCAACTGTTAAGGCCCTATGTTAAGTGTACAGTATCTTCTACGTGGTAATGCCACAGAGATCTGTGCAATATTGCACAATTTTCCCCTATTAAAATGCAGACCAGTTCTAGTCCGTACCTACATACTGAAAAACAACATGACTTCTACTTCAGCACTAAAATGTCAAGAACACAATATGTTCGTATGTTAATGAACACATACACACCCATATTTTCTATAGTATATCAGTTCAGAGTGCTCCAAAAGTCTCCACGCATAGGGGAAATTAACGCTACCAAAATGTTTCCTACTCAGTTTATATTATATATATATTTTTGAGAGGAGCATATTGACATCATTCCCTGCAACAAGAAGCTGTTACAGGAAGCTGTTTCCCATGTTCTATGCTAGGTACACTGTGGTCTCTAACTCCACGTTCTCAAATTCCCATGTTCTACAATTATAGAACTTGCATTTGGTTTTCATTTCGTCTCTTTAGGCCTCCTTATTCAAAGGATCCGGGCAAGAGGAGAAATGTTTTATTCAGCAGGATTAAGGAAATGCTCTTGAGCTGTGCATGTGCTGTGTGAGGAGATTAAAGTGTTGGGTAAACAGCAAATTCACAGATTAATCTTGCTGCAATTCAGAAGGGAAGAAATTCATTTGAATTTCTCACTTCTCATAGCCAGAGGATGATCTTTTTTTTTTTAAATATTGCAAACACGAACCATTTTGAATGCACCAATATAACATAACATTAATGGGAACGCTTCCTTTTTTTTCCTTCCTTTTTTTTTATTTACTTAACTTTACTTTAACGGTAAGACCTGTACATCTGCATGTTCATGGACTCGTCCAACCAGCCAATCATGTGGCAGAAGTGCAGTCACAAGAGCTTCAGAAAAAATTGATTTTCATACACAAAAGTCTCTAGAGTTTAATTTGATCGATGTAAACACATCGTGTTGATGACTCCCTTGGATTTTTTTTTTTATCTCACTGATATTTGATGTTAACACTGACTGAAACTCTTGATTTGTATCTGCATTACTGTATGTGCTGAATTGCTGCCACATGATTGGCTGGTTGGATAACTGTATGCATGAACAATACACACGTGTACACATGTTCCTATTAAAATGACCAGTAAGTGCACATGTGCGAACAAGTGCTTAGAGTTGACCCTTCAGAAACTGAAATTCATTTCTGACCTACTTTTGAAACAAGATGCGGCCTTGTGTTGTTTATGCCTGTTATGTTTATTGGTGATGAGCTTCTCCTGGGAGAAACTCTAGTCTGAAATAGAAAATCATGCACAAGAAGCATGTGAAAGCCTGTGTTAATGCAAATGCAGCCTGGTTTAGTTGTTCTCTCTCTCTCTCTCTCTCTCTCTCTCTCTCTCAATAAAACCTCAAAGTTAAAATAAGTAACAAATCATTCAATATTCAAATCAGAACAGCAGACAACCCACAATGGCCTGAAACCCATCCAAAACTCTAATAAAGAGTGTAATGACATCTCCACGTAATGCAATAACGTCACCACATCTCACACTGTATAGCAAAAAAGTTTTGATCAAAACTTCTCAGAGTTGTACAGGCAGCAATCCCATAATCAGACCTCTAGCTAGGAAAGTTATTTTTACTTTCTTTGCTCCTATATACTGCTTTGGGTTCAGTACGTGACTCCTCGACCATTGATACATACTGTATTTATCAGCATATGTGTGTAGTATGAATACATTTATGGTATTTAGCAGACGCTCTTATCCAGAG
>JAOTRN010000046.1:21242242-21257599 GCA_028566695.1 Bagroides melapterus | reverse complement strand
AGATAGATAGATAGATTATTGAACTGCAAATGTTATGGTGGTAATCAGAGCAGTCTGCTTTAAAGCTGTAGCACTGGTAGCTTTAGTAATTATTCTCTCCTTCACATATGGGGAACTGAGCATCTGAAAAAATAACGTCTCCAGTTGAACAACCTACGCACACCTTAGACTGATTGGCCTTCCATCATGTCTCTGAGGGAGGACGTGTTTCAATTAGTTTTGAGGAATGCGTTGTCTATGGAGGCCAGAGGGCACGGCCGTGCTGTTCCATCCTTGACAAACTATCAACATGAGTTATTTAACCGAGGACCATTTGGAGAGTAACGTTCCTTCTGGTCAGATGCCAGATTCTTGCTATCCCCTTCCATCTATTTTATTCCCAGAGGTTGGATTCTGAAACCGTATTGTGACTCTGACACAGAGGGATGGAGAAAAAGATAGCGCTGCTTATGCCTGTACAGTTTAGTTACAAGGTCTGATCATTGAAATTCAAATAGGTGCAAGGAGACGCCTGAAGATGTCAGCCAGAAACATGGCAATGAAAAAAAAAAAAAGGAAAATATACTCAGTACAAAAAGTCATGAAGATAACGCATATTGAAAAGTCCCTCTACCCTTCTGGGAAGAAAAGAAAGAAATGAATGTCAGAGCGGCATTTTCACCAGAGGGAGAAAAAGCTATTAATTGTGCAGCACTCTGTGTGTCTGACAGTGTGGCTTTGCTGGAGCACAGCACTGAGGAGTGTTTGTGATTAGGAAAAAACAGACAGCCACGGTAAAAGTGGCTCCGGAGGAAGTCTTCCAAGGATAACATCCTCACATTGAGATGCCCTGCAACAAAGAGAGGCAGCATTAAAAGCTGCAGCGTTTCACGTTCCTGATAGCAGTTGCACAGGTGTGTATTTAAAGGATCATTGTAGTGGCCGTGAGAATCAGAACACTTATTAGATTAGATGTTAGTGTTGTTTTCTGCATATTACCCATCTCTATATATATATATGGCTAACACTCAGAAATGTGTCCCTTTTTCTCTTAGTATCTGTCACACTATATTTTTAACACATCTAATATCTATCACACACTGAGAACTCCTATACAAACACACACACACACACACAAACACACACAGACAGAAAATTTCCATGAATCCTAATTCCTCCAAACAATCCAAACCAAAGCCAAATTTGGAAGACCGTCATAATTTAAAACCACCGCACATATGTAGTAGATACTCCTCTCACCCAAAACACACGCATATGCTGTGCAGCCAGGACTCCCACACACATTCACACTCAGTCGCACATGCACACACACACACGCTGATCCAGTATTTGTGGGGACATGTGCCGTCTCCTGTGGGGAGGCCATCTGTACATCATACTGTTCTGTGAGTGTTACAGTAACATTATACAGTGCTGCCACATCTCTCTCAGATCCCGCCCTCACCCTGTGATATATTACTCTAGTTTCCACACCAGGACCAAGTGACAATTTGTATACACAACTTTAAATGTTCCTGTATATGGATATGAGATGAAGAATGAGCCTGTATGCACTTGGGACCTTATGTTTGTGCAGACATCTCAGAAAACTCTCTAATTAGCACCAGGAGTGTGAAATGGAGCACACACAGAGACGCTAGTAATTAATAATGAATGCAGAGACGGTGGACATGCTGAGCTTTAAACAGTGTCTATTTAAAAAAAAAAAAAACTTTGTCTTCATGCACTGGAACATTTCATACACCTAAAAAAGACTCCAGGGATAAAGAAGCAGTACATTTTACTGAGTCTCACTGGTAAATATCCAATCAGAATCATGGGAGATGCAACGGAAAATTCGTTAAATGACCAAAAATACGTTGTGTCTATTATAGCAACCTCCCTCTAAAACGAAAGCCCTAAAAATACCATGTTGCACTCATGAAAGGTTTTCCAGATTACAGTATAGCATTCACAGTACCCTTCGTTTTCCAGCTTTGTCACTGCAGGCAGAGTGCCAGCTGAGCTTTATTGCTTTGTGTAGACCTCAAACTTCCTGGGAGGCCAAGAGGGCTTTTTTTACTTGACTGCCTCTTTATGGCTGGCTTGGCCACTCTACAGTCCAAAAATGGCTGGTATACGTGATACACAAGACCAAGCAGTGATTGCTTGATGTGCCTTTATAGAACCAAATGAGTGGTTTCGACTGTTCAGCATGAACGCGTACAATCTCTCATCATGTTTTACAAAGCCTCACATTAAAGTGCTTAACATTGGTGCAGTCTGACTCAGTGTCTGTTCTTCAAAATAACCCAAACAAAACCAACAACTATAGATATATAGACTACTTTCATGACAAAATCTGCAGCATGCAGCCAGCTATCCTCCTGTTTATGGCTCCCGTTTGTATGAAATGGACCGTGTACAACTTCACATCCCCTGTGAAAGTCAAACACAACCTTCCTGCCAATAAGGCATTCCAAGAAGATAATGACAGGCTTGTGAGGGAGTCTGGGAGCCTGGCAAAGAAGCGGCGGGCGACGTCTTAAAGATTGGGCTGAGGGCACGGCAATAATCACAGCCCTTGACACACCACAGGCACAACAGACTTTCCTCTTCTCTAAGCCCACGGATGCAGCGCCAATCTAGCGCTTCACCAACAAGCACAACATAATCTGTTTGGGAATGCTCAGGGACCGCGGAGCCGCACTGGCTTGGCTTGCATCTCTCTTGGAGGAAATGCGATTCCCAATATGTGTGCGTGAGTGTGCGGAGATGGACGTTTACAGAGCATGGAGTAAATCTCGTTGTATACAACAAACCGAAACTTGAGCTGAGGCCAGTGTGTGCAAACTCACGTCCGTCTCCGGCAAAAAGTGTTACCTCAGGGACGTCTTGATCCTGCACACCTGCAGAACTGCAAAACAGATCAAATCATACACTCCTACAGTATAGGCCCTCTGCTGAAGCGGTGATCTAATTAACTGCCACAGAAAAAGTACAGGAATTGGCACACCCACTGAGCAAGACCTTTGCTTTGACAGCGAATTCCTCGTTATCAGGACTCATTCTGCCGGTACCATCCCTCTGCTGTCCCAGAGCCTCCCTCTGCTTTTCTGATGGAGTGAGTCCAAGCTGGAGCCAAGTTCTTATCTTCCCCAGCACATGCCATGTGTTTGAACACCTGCATGCTCATTTGCTCTTCACACGCTATAAGGCAGTGTGACACTTAGTGTATACACCATTTTTAGTATGGCTTTAGGCAACGCTGCATCATTAAGCAGCATGCAGTGGGCTACAATGTATTTCTCCCATGTTATATTACTACATTACATTACTATACACTGCTAGTCAAAACAATGGTTTTTTTTCTACTTCCTGCATGCAATATTCAGTGTTCAGTCAGACATCCGTTCATCCAGATATATTCTGAACAGCTTATCTTGCACAGGCTCACAGGGAACATAGAGTTTTTTCCATGGAGATTTGAGTCACAAAGCAGAGGACACCCTGAACAAGGAGCCAACCCACTGCAACACACTAGAGACAATTCAGAGATGCCAATCAGCTTACATGACTTTAGAGTGGGGGAGGAAACCAGTGTACCCAGAGGAATCCCCTAAAGAACAGGAGACTGACTGTGACGATAACCAACAAAGCCACTTTGCCACCCTTATGCAGACATTCTATCCACTGTACTGTGCAAGTACGTAGCAGGCTAGAGTTTGAAGGGTTTGAAACAGACACATGAAGCATATGAGGCAGAATATTGAAAGTCATCCAGCTGTCGTGTATGAAAAACTCTCAGCATTTACTCAGAATAGAAAATGTTCAATTTCCGAAGTGATGAATTTCCTGACTAATATTGAAGGAATAATGGAAAATGTCTCTTAAGTGAAAAGAAAAAAAGCATGAACAGCTCTTCAGATAATTGGCTATCCTGGGGTTCACAGCACAAGCCTTAATGACTTACTCGTAGCGGGAAAACACGTGCACGGATCTACATTCATTGCAGTGAACCATTACCTGAAACATTTGCACCGATCTGTTTTCATGTTTAATAGACTGTGAACAAAGCACATTAACTCTGCTCTGACATATCTAATAAATGTATAGCTCTGCTCTGGCCTTAGAAAAAAAAAAGAAAGAAATTAGCACCAGCACTATTGCCTCAGGTGAAGCTGTGAAGGATTTTAGCACTAAGAAAACTTTACACTGATGACAGACCAGTAAAAAACTGTGAGGTAATTACATGCTTTTAAACCTTTATAAACTCTTATCATGTATACATCACCTTTTAAAACTGAAAGGAGAGGACTAGTCCATATATCACAACTTTGTAAATTAGACATTTCTGAATAGTTTTCAGAGGCCACAAGGAGATAATCTTGAGTACTGGTATCAGAACTATCTGGAACAATCTGACATATTTTGTCGTATGATCCACTGCTGTGAACACGTGATGTCTGAAACAAAACATTTTGTTTGTGAGCATATCACCATCCCACCTCTGCTGAACCACATTACATGGTTTGCACAAAACTGGTTCACTTACTGATAGGATGTCATCAATATAATATGCTGTACAATGCTCTGATATCGATATCATATAGAACATGAAAACTAAATCAATAAACGAATAGGATATTAGTGCAATCCTCTCCAGGAATCAATGACATTTTATTACACTGTCATTATCTAGCATGCTTTTTATATTACTGTTTAATAATAGTGATATTGTGGACAAAGTGATCTGTCAGTGACAGCTGTCAAAATGGCATGATTTCAACCATCTAAATTTGGCTTGATTCCAAATTAAGCATCAGGGAGGCTTAACGTTTTGGTCAGAAAAAAAAAAAATTAATAACAGACTTCCCTCTTAAACCTAAATAAGGATGCTCAGCACAATCTTTACAAGCAGCAATCTGTGGCTGGTCTAACAGCAAGGCGTGCACCTCTCAGTCAAACAGCCATGCGTGCCAGTCCAGCACGAGCTCATTACTGTACAGCTACGGCCAAAACTACCTTGTAATATTGTAACAGAATAGCCCCCAAACCGCACAGTATACTCAATAGTATTTCAAAACAGTCCAAAATAATAGCTCTGCAACGAGTGGTGTACAGCGGTATGCGGTTTGCGTCGTAACCTATGGTTTGGTTATAATGTGAAACGACGCGCTCGCGCACTGACCGCTTTGCAACTTTATGAATGCTACAGTCTTTATATTTTTTCCACAGCGTGCAAGACTACAGTGATATTCCGTTTGCACGTATCAAAGAATAGTCATGTTTCTTTAACAGAAAGGTGGGAATCGGGCATCTGCTGAATGACACACCTCAGCGTGCTCAGTCCTGCTTTTAATGAGTGACTAATAACATTTTATAAAAAGCCAAACCCACAGGGCCATTAGCTTGTACTAACAGCCACCAACTACTACCTTCTCTCGTCAACTAAACGAAAGCTTATTTAACGTTGAATAAAGGAAAACAAATGAAAGAATATTTCTAGACAATTCCAGACAGATTGAACAGTAATGTTACTCACCGGAGGACACGGAGGAACCTGACAGACTGGAGTTACTCGAGGCTGCCATCACTCCGCGCTCACTTTCTCTCGCCTTCTTCGATTAAGTTGCGCTCACAAGATCTGATCAGGTCGTCCATCTCAGCCTGGTATCTTATGTCAACCTGTCCTCTCACATCAACGCGCAACAACGCCTGGTAAAGCCTCAGACGTCTGTCACAAGTCTCGAGAATCAGCTGGGAGCTGAGAGCGCCGCCGCATTTACTGTGTGGCTTTTACCGTTGGAGTAAAAATAGTCAGTACGCGAGGGTGTCAAAGAAAGATTTATAAATATTTATTTATAGCTGTCAGCTTCTCCGAGCAAAAAAAAAGAATGGCTGTGCTAAAAGTTTAAGCGTCCGTGTTATGTCATGTTTTCGCCACCCTGCAAAAGACCATTTGTTACTGTATGGGATCCATGTGCCACTTCAGAGCTCGCAGTCAACACACTCTGTTCCGCGGTATACGCCTTCTTAAAGTGCGAGTGCCGAGCGGCGGAACTGTGCAAACGTCTCGGGAACGCGCGCAGTTCTGCGCATGCGCTGTAAGTGGCGCGAGACAGCAGCATACCGGTATATACGGTATCTAATACATTACGTTACCATTCGGTTAAAAAACATTATTTTAAAAAGCATATTTTTCAGGTCACACAGATTTGGAATAACTATATATTAAAACTATACATTAAAAGCAATATTAAAAGAGATAATTAAAAAATACTGGCTGATAACATGTGAGTTCAAGGTGTGATTATTGTTATGTAAGAATAACATATATATTTACAAAACAGCTGCGGATTTTTATGTACAACCTCTTTACCTACGCTTGAATACAGTTATTCCTGGATACTTCCACTTTTGGTTGAGTAAGACTTTTAAAGTTTATAATGACTATAACTTAATTATAATTTCTCAGTCTTTTGGCCATTCTAATTAAAATAAATAGCGAGCACCATATTTTGGTTATAACCCTTTTCTGCCCTATTTGTTTTCCTAAATGTATAAACCTTTAACACTTTGTTTTATACCTTATTGTTACTTGTAACTAGTCTTAGTTTAAATCAGAAAATTAAGTCTTAATTTGTGGGACATTGTATTAATGAATACATACTTTTAATTACCATTAGAAAAATTATAAAAGGAGGCTATTAAAGGACAATGTCATTTAGTGATGACGTTAGTCAGCCAAGATCGACCACGTGATACGAGTTACTACTAGATCATATGACATGCAACGTGACTCGCCAGTTTTCAATTGTAGCTGCGGTGTAGTCCGAGTAGCATCCGAGTGTCCCTGAGTGGTATCTGTTTTTAGGGTAGGTGTATTTATTTATTTGTTTGTTTGTTTTGTGAGAAAACTGTATTAGCAAATGTATTGTACTGAGTTTAAATGACGAGATTGTCTTGTTTCTCTCGGGTGGGTGTTATTTTCATTGTCGTAATCAGGCTAGAGGAAGATTGCACAAATCTGAATCATATTATACAGCTAAGACACAGCTTCCATTTCATTTTGGCCATACGCAAGTTATATAGTCGAATATTAGTTACAAAGTATTTGATGCAGCTCCTATAATGTGTTGCTCAAGTCTCAGGTTCAGTTAATCAGACGGATGGGTCGTAACAGGAAACGTAACTTATTTGGTTTTGATTTTCCATCTTAAAGCTTCAGAATGACGAAGGGATGGCTGGTTGCTTTGCTCCTTGCTGTGTTTTGGGAGTCGGTATGGTCCAGGGGTTGCTCTTCATTCTTCTGCCGAAAATCTCTCCGTGTAAGTGATGGAGGATCTGATGGACCAGACCCCGGAAAACCGCTCTTCCTCACTCCATATCTTGAACAAGGCAAGACAGAGGAAGGTACGTGTCTGACCCAAGACATGTTCAATACTAAACACAGCTGTGTGTATATAAAATGTTTCCCTATAGTGCAAACAAGTTTGTGTTTGTGTACGTGTGTGTGATAACAGAATATTCCCACCTCACACACGTACACAAAACACAAAACTAGTGTAAAGTTTTTGCACATGTATAGTTGTGTATACTCTTTTATACATTGTGTTACATTCAGTTATATCCTCATTACATTTTTCCATAGGCTAATATATTTTACTATATGTCTATTATATTTTATTCTGTTTTTTTATTTCTGTTTTTATTATGTGTGATTATGTCCATAGATTGTTGCTTGTTCTGTTCGCTGTTGCACTGTCATAGGAGTAAATAAGGAAAACCATTTCACCGCATGACTTTACATGTATGTAACTTGCATTTGAAAAATAAGAACCTTGAACGTATTTTATTAAATATACAAGACGAGTGCTTTGGCTTTCCATTCCTGCTACAGCTGAGAGCTTAATATAAATGTGGTGAATGTAAAATTTTATTGGACAAGATGGTGCTTGCTTTTTATGGTCACATGAGCTGGTCAAAAGGAAGTTAAAAGCGAGGAGAAGAGTTATAGTCAGTGATAGTCAGTGTTGTTCAAAGCTAGTTCTGTTTTCTTAACATCCACCCTGTAGCTAATGGACAGCCTGGTGTCTTCCCTGAGGAGTAAAATATAACAATGAATAGTCAGGGTGCTACTGGACCTGTCTCTGGTAAACAGTTTAACTGCACACTCTACTGAAAACGTTCACAAGCTTTTGTCTATTTATTCTTTCTTTTCTTTCTTTACCAATCAGACTTACTCATCAGTTGTGACCTTTCAGGGAAAAGTGGAATCACTGTTAACACCATGAAAGACAAATGAATTGTTCAACCTCATTGTGGGGTTCACAGATCTGTCTCACAAGTGCAATCACAGAGAAATTCAATATTAATGGATCTAATATGGTTCGTTTCAGTCTTAGGGAAGTAAAATTGAAATCTTGCCCCTAAAGGGGTCATCAGTTTGTACCCCTTGAGAAATATTACTGTATGAAACTATTGCAATTGAAAAATGGATACTTGTTCTACATGCTCTTTTTTTTTTGCTGATGTGGATATTGAACGCCTCCTTGGCTGAGATAGAAAACGTAGTTTGTCTTCCACTGAAAAATCAAATCAAAAGACATTCTTTGATCTTGGTTTACAGCCAGAAAGCTGAGCTTGGTCGGCCCTCTACCTGGTGCTAATGTAAAGAGTTACTCTGGCTATCTCACCGTCAACAAAAGCTACAACAGTAACCTCTTCTTCTGGTTCTTTCCTGCACAGGTAAGACTAAAATTCAGTACACATCCCAACATCCAGGCATGTTTTGCTCCTAATTTTTAAATCATCGAATTGTATTTTTATTCATAACAGCATGAGTGATAAATACTGCTGCTAAGGTGCCCTTCACTTCAGATTTAGGTGGATTAAGGTGTTATTTGTGACCCTCTGACATAAATATCTATGTAAAATAAACACAGTTTCAACAGATGTCTTTCACAATAGACTATGCACATGAATTGATATATTTCTATCATTTTGTATGTGCCAGTCCATTACAACTACACTTTACCTCAAAATATAATCAGTAAAATTGTACTACTAATAATAATCTAATTTTTATTAATGTGTTAATCCATTTAACTTCTCTTTTTTAGGGTTATGATAAATAGATGTAGTGTCTCACAACATTCGCATAACCCTGTTACTCACTTCTATGAAATATTTATGACACATTACGTCACATGTTCAACAAGAATTTGCATTGCATTTCCTGAATATTCTGGAAATGGGGACAATGTGACATGTTATCTATTTAACTAATCTAATCAATCGAATCTATCTAGCTTGCTAGCTGACTACATGGCCATCTAGCTATTGTACAACTCTGTTACCCAAATTATAGATTGACATAAGGTATTATCATCACCATGCTATTAGCAGGGATAGCATTTTGTGTATTTGCCAAATTTGTTATTCATTTATGAATGAATTTCAGACCTTGCCAGGAAAAAAAAAATCATACAACTGAAATATTTTTACCTGAGACGCATTCACTCATTTTTGACTAATTATGTATGATTATGTCTATAGATTGTTGCTTGTTCTGACCTGACCTCCTCGGTCATGGACTCCTCCTTTTAAATGATTCTTTTTTTTCTTATAAATCCAAAATTACACATTATAGCCCAACATATGTTCTGTTCACCCATTTTACTCTTAATAAATAATACTGTATGTGGGTTATTGGTTTGCTCTGATGAGTTTGTATGTACAGATCAAACCTGAGAGTGCTCCTGTGCTGCTGTGGCTACAGGGAGGACCTGGAGGCACGTCCATGTTTGGCCTTTTTGTGGAACATGGGCCTTACTTTGTCTATAAGAATCTCACTTGTAAGTACATGTCATCTGTTAAACATTATTGCTTAGTGCTGTTGAATTTGTTGTGCAGTGTGTCCTGAACTTCAAGCCTGTAATAGTCTAGTGTTTTAGTTTATACGTAACAGATATCCTTCTCTCGTTCATTCTAGTGGGATACAGGGACTTCCCCTGGACTTCCAGATACTCAGTTCTGTACATTGACAACCCAGTAAGTTATTCCATGTCTGTGGATTCGATCTAAGCTGCATTGCACGTTATGTTTCTTTCTTAGGTTATAGTTATTAGAGTGCTGTCATATGAAATTAGTATATTAATATAACTCTATTGTGTTGCTTCTGTCAGTGACCTTTAAGTAATCATGCATGCTCTATTAGGTGGGCACTGGATGGAGTTTCACTTCTGATGATAAAGGCTATGCCAGAAACCAGGATGATGTTGGCAGAGATCTTTACAAGTAAGCTGCCCAGGAATTTTCCTGTATTATAAAGTAAAGCTTTTCTGTACAGAATCCTGTTGTTGTTGTTGTTGTTTTTGTTTTTTTTTAACATGTCTGCTGCATTTTTTGCTGCATTGCAGTGCACTGATTCAGTTCTTCCAGCTTTTCAGTGAGTTTCAGCCCAATGAGTTCTATGCCACAGGAGAGGTGAGTGGGAAGACAGCACTTCTCTGCTCTCATCCTCTCAATCACAGTGATAACAGAGTACACTCAACACTTTAGACAATCACACGAGTGCACTGCGCTGCTTTTATTTAATATCACAAGGGATAGACTGCATTGTTGTTTTTTTGGCCACAGGTTAACAGTTCTAATCTTTCTCCCCATTTCCTTTGTGGTGTAGTCCTATGCAGGAAAGTATGTTCCAGCGATTGGCTACTACATCCACAAGAATAATCCTTCTGCCAAGGTGAAGATTAATTTCAAGGGGGTGGCTATTGGAGATGGCCTGTGTGATCCTGAGATGGTGAGTAGACACAGGATTTGGTTTTTAATGCCATTGAAGTTCTAAAGTCGTGTGTGAGTATAAGTGTTTGTGACAGAGAGAGAGGGAGAAGAATCTTATTTGTAGTCAAATCACTTGTTCTAAATTACTCCAAGAGTCTTGAGTAGGTAGCTCAAAGTGCAAGTTTAATAAAAACCTCACTTCCATGTCAACTTTAAAGCAGCACACCTTTTTACACATAGTACATCACTGCTTCTGAATTCTGTATTCATTCTCCATTTAGAGCTCTATTTGAACTGTAGCCATTTTGTAGTGGATTTCTTAGATTATATTTTATTGATCGTTACCCATAGTGCACCATAAATCCAGTGTCCAACCGATCCAGAGTAATTGCACACTTAAATACAAAAATGCATATTATTTTTTTTTTATTAGCTGAAAATGATCTTGGAATGGTTTCCATTGTGACCAGTTTAATTTGCATGGCTATAACAGGCAAGTACATGCTAGTTGGGTATTTAATACAGAATGTTGCAAGTAGGTGTAGAGCTGGACCTGGATTGTCTGCACATCATCCACTACCTCAGCCTGACATTGCACAGCATTAATTAATGATATTGCACCAACAGTTACACACTGATCTATATAATATTATATATATATTTTTTTTTAATTCTAGGTAAATTCTATTATTATTATTATTAGGGCTGCAATGATTATTTTGATATTTAATTAATCTAACGATTCCTTTTCAGGAGAAAACAATTAACAAAAATAAATTAATCAGCTGTATTGCAAAAATATTAGAAAATATATTAAGTTCTGCCTTGCATGTATTGCACACGACAGCACTGTTGGTTTGAAGTTTTGTGAAACATTCACACATCTTGCTATTTCGGATTTGTTTATACTCCGTCATAATTCACGCTGGATTTTCTTCTACTGCACTAACACTCGGGAGAGCTGCGTTACTCTCTAGCGCTACAGTGCCATAGCGGTCAAATCACGACATTTCAGGCCTTTATAGGTTATATGAGCTATTTTTGTCGAATGTCGACTAATCGTTTTAGCCATGTTTTGTTTTTTTATTGTAGATTCTATTTGTGTTTCAGACAGCCTGAAAAACAATTCACTTCGTGTCTTACTATTCATGGTTGTGCATGTGACCTCTAGAATTTGAATTACAGGTTGATTTTGTTCCACTGTCTTCTATATTACTTTTAATATAGTGATCTTTGTGTAGCAATCTGTATGTAGTAAACAGAAGGCTTGAGGTAGGCTTTTATTTCTGACACAGCACTGATTCTGATTTGTGGTTTCTCTCTATCAGATGTTGGGAGGCTATGCAGATTTCCTGTATCAAACAGGCATGGTGGACGAGCTGCAGAGGCAGTATGTGAAGCAGCAGACAGATGCTGGTGTCAAACTCATCCAGCAGGAGAAATGGATAGAAGCCTTTGAGGTGCACTTCCTACTACAGCACATCATTGTTACCCAAGTTTCCTTTTTTGTGCTAAAATTTATAGCTTAATTTTTATAATTAGGAAATGGTTTATTTCATTTTAATGCATAATAAAGTGCTTCTTCTTTCTGTTAGGTTTTTGACACCTTACTGAATGGAGACCTTGTTCCTTATCCATCATTCTTTCAGAATGCTACTGGATGCACAAACTACTTTAACTACATGCAGTGTCAGGTACAGAGACACTTTGACCCACCTTTATAGCTTCATGTCTAGGATAATTAAACAAATTGTCTTCTTAGAGGTATTTCAGTTATTAATGTGTATATCTGAAATATAACTCTTTCCTTACAATGAGCTATTTCTGAGACTTCAGCACATTGGTGTCACTTGAACACTTTGAGAAATAAAAAAAATGGAATATGTGGCCAGTAATTTATCTGGAGAAATCTCACGAGGATGTTTGTACCACTTGGAACCACATTATAATTGTAGCATTAAATTTAGTCACTTCGATTATGCATGGTAGAATAGCACAGAGTGATGTGGCTGTTGCAAAACACCACCTCAGGTGAGAGCTGTTATATATGAGAGTCATATTAGATGTACAAAAACTATGTAATTGTGTTACTGTTACTTGGTTCTGTCACCTGGAACTGATGTATGTGTTTGAATGAAATAAATTAAATGAGCATTTATTTTCCAGTCAGCACCTATGAGACATTTCATGTTCGTTAAGTCTGTCTGTGGTGTATGTTGAGGTATTAATAGTGAAACTGGCATGTAATCTACATCTCTTTTGTAGTTCTGTGAAATTAGGAGCTATCTGTTGTTTGTCTAATTGACTCTTGAGAAGTTTATTGAGCTTTTAAAAGCAATCAAATAAATAATTATAATGTATGTGGACAACCTCAAGTCTCTAATGGTGACTGAATATTTATTCATTATTATTCATGTAAGAGGTTTTTTTTTTTTTTACTATGTAGGAGAAGTGTGTATCATTTCTTTACTCAGGCACCAGGGGAGTGCACACTTCTGCATTTTATTGTTAAGACACTAGGACATGCTGGGACATTCCCTATATTGGCAAGATATTTTAAATGTAAAATTGTAGGAATGGAAGCTATATTTCCTTAATTTCACATATTCTCTGGTACTGTTGTTTAAAGTAATGCAGTTACTTTCCCAAAGTGTGTATCATTATACTGCATTCTGTCTGGTGATGCTTCCTGGTGTTTCCTGACACAGGAGCCTGAAGATCAGGAGTACTTTAGCAGCTTTGTGACACTGCCTGCAGTGAGAAGCTCTATCCATGTAGGAAACCTGACGTTTCATGATGGCTCGGAGGTGGAGAAACATCTTCTCCAGGATGTTATGAAGTCCATCAAACCTTGGCTAGGTGTTCTCATGGACAACTACAGGGTGAGAAGATGCAGCACTGTAGCTTTTTTAATACACATCCTTGCTTCTTTATTGTAATTGTGCCAATGATCGTAACGATCCTGATTTCCTTTTAATGTCTTCTAGCCTCCATCGTCTTATAATCTGCTACAGTTTATCACAGTGGTGTGTGTGTGTGTGTGTGTAGGTGCTGATGTACAGTGGGCAGCTGGATGTGATCGTTGCAGCTCCACTGACTGAACGCTTCCTGCCCACAGTGAACTGGACTGGGGCAGATGCATTTAAACAAGCTGAACGTTTCTACTGGAAGGTGCAGCCCAGTGACACGGAGATAGCTGGGTACATCCGGCAAGTTGAACAGTTCTACCATGTAAGCACCTTTTATTTATTTATTTTTAATTTATTAAATGGGACAATATTTATTTCAGTGCTAAAAGGAAAAGCAAAAAAAGAAAAAAAAAATGCAATGAGCACAGGCCAATGTTTGTGGTCACAGCAGCAGTTCGTAGAAGATCAGGTGGGATATTCTGAAGTAAGATTGTGTCGTGGGTATAAACTTTTTTGGGGAGGGGGGGGTGGGGCAACTCTTGAGGGTATCCATGTTGGACCATCCACAAAAACTGACCAACATTTCAACCAGTTTACCCAAAGTTCTGATATGTGGATGTTGGTAGGCAGAACAATTAATGTTTCGAATTGGCTCGGAATCTTAGCATATGGTCTTTACACTTTCCATGTCATTTCTGCATGCTGACATGTTTGAGACTCTGAAAGTCTTTTTTTTTTTTTTTTGTTCTTGTTTATAAGGTGATTGTGAGAGGTGGGGGACACATTTTGCCTTATGACCAACCAGCAAGATCGTTTGACATGATAGACAGATTCCTGTCCACGAAAGGATTTAACTGATGCCACCCATCTGAGTTTAGGACATTTTAATCACCTGGTCTGGGTTTATTCTTTCAGCCGTGACTGGTTCTTCATTAATCACCACTAAACAAATCAGAACAGTGTTTGAATACTTGACCATTTAATGATGTTGTAAATTATTATTTCCAGGGAATGTACAGATTTTGTTTTTGTGAATCAGTTTTTGAATAAATTGAAGTTTTTAAACAAGTATTTGTGTCTACTGTATTATTTCTTATTTATTCTCCTGAATAGTGTTAGGAACAGAGTTTGAGGTAGTGCAATGTTGGTGAATTGCAGAAAATCTGGGCGGGGGTGTCATATGTACTGTATGAAGTTTGTGTAACTTTCCCTGTGCTGTATTAAAAAAAGAGCTTGTGATTGGTTTCCTCTGTCATGTAATAATTTATTTTGTAAATACATGACTTGGGACAACATTTACAGCTTTTCCTCACACAAAAGATTAATTCCAGTAAATAATTTTTAGTGACTAGTTATAAATATAGTCACAAGGCAACTTTACAGAAAAAATCATGTAGCTTTATCTGTAGAGGCGAGTAAGGAATTAGTAAGGAAAAACAGCCATATAGAAAATTGCACATTCTTTTTTCTTTTGTCGAAGGTGATTGTGAGAGCTGGGAGACACATTTTTCCAATGTAATGGAAGGAGCACATTAGTTTCTACCCTCCAAAACTAGTAGCCTGGAAGTGAATGAGAACTGGGATGAATAAAATGCCCTTTTTTTTAATGTAAAACAATGTTTTTGAATCACACAGTACAGTATAATTGTCGCGTTTTTAGTTTTACAGAATTATGTCT
>JAOTRN010000046.1:21221801-21228178 GCA_028566695.1 Bagroides melapterus | reverse complement strand
ATACATCATGGCTCAAATCATAGGTTTAAATGTATTTTAACACAATAAGTCACACTATATAGAATTCTGCAAATTCATGACTCTCACAAAACACACAATTAATCCCCCCCAAAAAACACGTCTTTGTAAGGCTGCTGCCATTGATAGGCATAATGTTGAAGTACCTGTGGTGCGGCAGAGTGCATTGGTGCGTGAGGAGACGTCTGGTGCCCGTGAGCAGGGTGTAGGTGGCCTGGGTGTGAGTTATGGTGCCCGTGGCTCTGCGGGTGGTGATGGCCTGTCGGGGTGTGGCTATGGTGGTGGGCGTGGTGTGGGTAACCATGGGGCGGGGCTTGCATGTGTTGGTGAGGGTGAGAATGCAGATGGTGATGGCTGCTCTGTTCTTGCCGTGATGACATCATATCCATCATGTGACCCATCGTATTCATGTTGCCATTGGAGATAGGCCCTGGATGGTGAGCCAGAACAGCTTTCAGTCTCTTTACAGAAGAAACAAGAGAAAAAGTAAACAGGCATTTAAGTAGTGTTGCAAACTAGAAAATAAAATCATTTGGTTATGGGCAGTGAGCGCTGATTTGTTTACACAGTAACAATGAAGAAAGACTCGCTGTAATGAAAAGCACCTTTGTTCAGAACAACGAAAGGCTGTGACTGAAGTGTAACACGTGGACATATAGGTCTTTTTTTTAAGTGAGCATGACTAAAACAACGGCAAGTATAAATGAGATAAAAGGGCATCTACTAAATGCTGTGAATAATCACATATAATAATAAACACACTGCTTCTTAGATGCCCAGAAACAAATCTTTCATGTCCTCCTATGTACTCCAGCAATGGCAGGCCCATAGAGCTTATACACCATATAACTTCCCCTTCTGTCTTCTTTTCTGCTCGAGCCGTGTGGTAGTCTTACATGCTTTGCAA
The DNA here is from genome assembly GCA_028566695.1 of Bagroides melapterus. NCBI lineage: Eukaryota > Metazoa > Chordata > Actinopteri > Siluriformes > Bagridae > Bagroides > Bagroides melapterus. The sequence goes on along the minus strand of JAOTRN010000046.1, from coordinate 21,227,253 downwards.
AAACCTACTCGGAAAACTTTTTGGCCTTGAAACACTCAGTCAAAGTGCCTGTGTTTAGTGTGTGTTTACCTGCCTGCGCTCTCTCTCCCTGAGCTGTTTTTCTGGGCAGCTCTTTAACCACCCAGACTATTAACAAACCCACAAACCCAGTCATAAGCTTCCAAAACGTGGCCACTAGTGTGATCTGCCTGACAGCATACGAAGGCAAGCTTTAAAAAAAAATGCATTTATGTCTGGATGCATTCGTTTAGCTTTTAAGACTAGCTCTGGAAAGTCAGCGTATTTTTAGAGTGTGTTGAGTCTACAGCACGTACAGTATTTCCATTTGAGCCGCACAGGTGGAGTCATTTTAAAAGGAAACAGACTTAAAGGACAGATGAAAAACAAAAGCAACAGAGGAATCTAAGAGAAGTAGGAACATGAGAAATATTCTGCGCTTATATTTGGGAAAGTCTGTAAAGTACACTAATAATACAATAATAATAGCAGTACAGAAACTTGTTGTCACTCCAGATGCTGTCAGTCAGAGCCAGTGGCTAGAGTGTTCATTCCGCTTTGCCAATAAACATGGCCAGCTGGCCAGCATCAGCATACGACATCATTCATCCAACCTCTTCTCCTCCCATCCCCTCTGTTTTCCTCAACCCCCCCCTACCACAACGTTCCTCACTCCCGCTCTCTCCCACTGTCACTCCTCACACTACTACTACAACTACAGCATGGACAAACTTTCTCAGCTGACACCCAGTGCTCACAGTTTTACCCATAATGCCCCACGGCACAGCTCTCCTAAGCCTTTAGAGTTAAGAAGCATTTCCTCACTAATGAGAATATGAATCAACAGCAATGAATCCAAGTTTATACTCACTTTAGGGCTTTTTAAACAAATCATGGTTGCTATTTACCAAAATAAACCCAGATCAATTTGAACATTTACACTGAATTTGGCTATTCCTGTACTGGCCAACGAGAGCCACCCAGTCACAATGAGCTATTTCCATTCCTCTGGATCTTGTTATGGACAGCCGTTTTTTTTACTGGTTCCACACCTGCCTTTGCCAGTGGCTCATATTCATGTTTTTCAGCAGTTTCTGGACAAATTCACCAACACTGTAACCAACCTTTTATTTCAGCATTAACACTACCAACAAGTTTCATTACAAAAAAAAAACTTCAAGGAACCTACAGCCGCTTTAACCAGAACACTTTCACAAATCACGTCTGCCAAACATTGCACAACTTAAACTGTCCACTAACTAAACACTGCAACCCACACAGTCCACCAACTCCACTGCTCCTCAAGCTCATTTCCCCCATTATTCCTAACCTCCCACTAGCAACTAAGGATGGCAGGATACTTTCTACCCTCTGACCGCCGAACTACACTAATGAGTCCATTAGAAAAACTAGTAACAGACATTAAAGATAAACCCGTCACATCTGTGTATGCTGGTTTATTTGGTAACCAAAGAGACAACTATGGATTTTGATTGAACAGTGACTGAATTAGCTTCCCTTTGTTTGTCATGTCCCTGGTTTCATTGATTTGTATACATCTGAGTCAAATATCCTGGAGATGTTTGTTCTTGGCGAGTCTAAGATTTTGAGCTTTGATAAACAGAACTGTTCTTAGTGCAGGGGCAAAGCAAAGGACATGTTTCATTTGAACAGTTGTTTTAAATAAGAAGAGAATCATTTCTTCAAAATATTGATTTTAGCAAATGTATAAAACTTCACTGAAAGCATGATAAGCATCTTTTATTTTAAACGCATACACGCTTTCCTTAATAATAAAAACTAGGTGACAGAAACATTCAATGTCACCAGCCAGGCCAAATAATTCATCATATTCTTTAATGCATGTTTAGATGCAGCCCTCTATATCCACCCCTGATGGCTACAAGAATCTATCAGAACCAGCAACACTAAGACACCATCATTCATACACCCACCCGCCAGACATATTGGGGTCAAAGGGCACTAAAACACATCTGACTGAGTGGACCACCCATCAATCAGTGGTAGGCTAATAGCAATCGAAGCAATGCAGCTGTGCACCTATCTCTATCTCCCCCAGCCACCCTGTAGGGTTCCTGCAGTTCCCACGCGGTGGAATGCCACTGTCTGGGGCCCGGCAGGGTTGACAAGCATCAGGCTTGCATCAGCAGAAGAGTCACTTACTCTCATTTTGGCCGCAAGCCAGCGGACGAAGGAATAGAAGGAAGGAAGAGATGGAGGAAGAGTGGGGGAGTAGTGGCGTTTATTTTTTTTCTGCACAGAAGAGCTATCTATCCATCACTTCTGGGGCAAAGGGAAAGTGGGTGCTATCAGTATGCTAATGCAATCACCATTCATTCTAGCTCCATGCAGGCCCCCAGAGCATCGCTCTTCAGGATGTACGAGCGTGTACGCCACAACAGAGAGAGCCACGCAGTGTGCAAGAGCATATACGCATGAGAGGACACGCAAATAGCATAATAAAATCAGAAATGTCACAGAAAATACAAACACACTATTGGATTATTTATCCTTTTCATCAAAAGAACCCCAAATCTAAGAGTTCTCAGTTAACCAGCTAAAACCTGTTGTCGGGGCCTGTTCAAACACACTTCCAAAATCTTTAAATCCACAAAATGACAAACAAACAATACAAGAACTCTCTTGTATTAAACATGTCTTTAAGAAATCTAAAACATCCATTATCACCCCCCCAAAAAAAACGTAAATGTTCTCACCGAATAACAACCTCAGACCAAAACAAGATGCAGAAGAAGTTTCTTTTCCAAGTTTCTCTGGTAATACTGAACTTCCCTGGACAACAACTAATATATCCGGTGCACATTACGTCCATACAAACCCTCTATGACGTTAGCCAAGAGCCTAGCTCAGCATAGCTGGAGTGTGTGCAGAAGCCTCATCAGGCGTGATGATGAGGTGTAAACAGACATTAGAAGAGTACAGGCTGACTGTGCTGCTCACACAGACCTGAAGCAGCAGCTGCATGAGCCTCTAATGACAGTCCAGCCTCTCCCTGTCACGGCAGAGCCTCGGCTAAACACTCATTATCCTGCTACAGGTGGAGGCCTGTGGGGACACGGGTGAATTGCTAGCTCTTCTTTCTTCTTATCCCTGTCTCTCTCACCTCAAATTGTGGTGTAGATTACATCTTATAGTCTCACAGGGATTCAGACAGTGCACAGATACTGTACTTAAAAATGCTTTGGGAATATAAATGCCTTTTCAATTTCAACTTTTGCTTTACTTCTACTATTACACTCACAGACGTGATGTGCGTCTGACCGCTTTTTGTTCCCCCAGACACATTCACTACTTTGACCCTAACTTTCATGCAGCTCATTCTCATGCTTAAAGCAAAACAATCCCGATAACCCTCACCAGTCATTTCTCAGTTATCCGATCTCAAAAAGCTGACTCACGGCCATCGTGGGAGTCGAGAAACGGTGGCAAACAATCCGTTTTAAACAAACAAGCCATTTCAAACCAAATAATAAGATACATACTGGGGGAACGTCTTTGTTATCTCAAACAAAACAAACAGACAAACTTACAGACAAACAAAAAAAACTCCAAGTTAAAAGTTGTTGAAAACAATTTTTTTTTTCAATCTGACAATTTCTGAAATAAATATTATACTGAGTTTAAACTGTTAACCTTTAGCTTAGTTTGGCAATGACAGTAGTGAGTCTGTCGAGTGTGAGTCAACTAGCTGTATAGTATTAGCAGAGGCTGTATATTATTTATAAATTCCTTTGAAGTGAATAAACCGTGATAAAGTTTTAACAGTTTGGTCTGTTGTGACAACAATCTTGTACACACCCACACACACACGCACGTAAGCATGTGCACACACACACGCACACGCACACGCACACACACACACACACACACACAGAGGTATCTTAAAAAGTTAGAAAAGAAGAAACTAGTGTCCATCCTAATTACAGAGGAATAGTTTCAGAAGAGCAGACAACAAAAAACATAAGCTGTGATTTATTTTCTAAATAATGAATTCCAAATGAATTCACTTAAAAATTCATCTTAAAAATGCTAATTTTCTTACAAAGGTTTCAGTTACAACCAGTGTCTAAAGTACACTATGTCATCACTCACCTATGACACCTCATTTTTTCAAGGTTGTCTCTCTTACAGGTACAAAACGAGACTTTAATGGTATTTATTGTCACTTCCATTGTAGCACTAGACCTTGAGTGATGTTGCACTGAGTGCATTGGGATGCATACTAACAGAATCGGGTTGCACAGGATGGAGGGATGACTTCATATCAATAAAAGAGTGCAAACAGAGAGATAGCACCCCACCCACTGCTTCAGGAATAAATCAGACTGAGCGAGATCAGAAAGAAAAGGGAGCCCCTAGGTAGAAGTAGAGCAGTGAAGACAGACTCTCTCTATGAGTTTCTATGCATCTCTCCCACGTCTTTCCTCTCTTCTTCGATTCTCTTTTAAAAAATAATATATATGCCACAAAATAATAAAATAAAATAAAATGTTCAAACTGATCTCATTTTTGCTGTTAGTACAAGGTTACTAAGCACCGATCCATACAGAGTCAACAGTCTTAATGCTTGAAACACAGCCATATAACCATTCCAGCCCTTTGGACAGAAGACCAGGCTTTATGTACACATTACTGCTTATTGCATAAATCCGAGCGCTGAGTTTCCTGGCACCATTTCCTGTTCTCTTTGGGCTTTTGGGTATTAGACCCCCATCTGGTTCCTCATCACCCCCAAACCTCCATGCCAGACACAAGGGAAGTCTCTTTCCATTCCTTTCCATCCCAGCTGTGATGAATCCAAGTGCGCATGTCCAAACCGTCCACCACACCCCCATTAGCTCATTTTATGAGCCCTCCCCCTCTAAACACCACCCCACTTAGCCAAGCTCTGCCAGCAGCTGTGAGCTGGAACCTACTTAACTGATTTCTTATGGGAAGGCTTTTATAGAGGGAGAGGCACACAATCTGGTATTGCTACAGCCTTACTGACATGTGTGCCATGTGCAATTATATCAACCAATTTGATTTGTTTTGTTTCAATGCATTAGCCCTAGTCCCATTCTAGGCCAGAGGCTGGATTAATTAAATGGTTCAGATTGAGCATGCTGACCTAGGATCATTTCCTTTATGACACTGCAGTTTTATTTGGACCTGACAGACAAAGCCTGGTCTTGATCCCTTATAGGGAAACACCAGAAAACTGCTGAACAGCTCATAAACCATATACCTACAGACTACTGAATACTAAACTGGAAGGTCTGATATTCAACAGGAGGCTAATATCACTAAAGCACTCCATCTCATTCATGATGTTTTTTTCTCTGTCTCTGTGTAAAGCTCTACTGGGTTCATGCCGAGCTTCCTCCCAATACCACGCATGCAGAAAAGCGAAGCCTTTCGTACAAACCAAAAA